>CAEFZP010005826.1:45000-76339 GCA_903064625.1 Mallotus villosus | reverse complement strand
CTGAGGCCGGTAACATCAGCATGAGGACCCGAAAGTCCCTAACTCAGTCCGGCATTTCAACAAATGTATTTAATTAGGTTGACCGTGTCGACTTGGTCATCATCCTTGGACCCAATGCGATTTTAGTAAATGTTGTTGTGGAAAGAAGCTAAACCTTGAAAGTTAAACAGCATCACCTTTGGAGAATGCTGGGCATCGATCCCGCTACCTCTCGCATGCAAAGCGAGCACTCTACCATCTGAGCTAATCCCCCACCTTACATATAAATTCTTCATTGGGAGATTTGAAAACGGTTCAGTCTTGTGTCACAATCTACAGTATGGTTCGACTGCTTACTTGACATCAATTTGAATCTGACAGGCAATGCGGGTATCGATTCCGCTGCATATGACATGGAATGGAAGCTCTGCAGTATTTTTCCTAGCTCCTACCTGGGAAAGTTGTCTCGTCCCACACTTTGGAGCTGCGTTTCCAAAACACTTGCAAAGTTTGTTGTGGAATGGAGCTCCATTTTTCAATGAAAAAGCTGTTGGAGAATGCCGGCATCGATCCCGCTGCCTCTCGCATGCGAAGCAAGCGCTCTACCACTTGAGCTAATCCCCCCATGATTAGCTCCTCGTTGGGGAGTTCGTGAGCGTCAGCATGAGGACCCGAAAGTCCCTAACTCAATTGGGCATTTCAACAAATGTATTTAACCCTTGTGTGGTGTTCGGGTGTGTGGGACCCGCTTAAAATTATTTTTTCAAACTCAGACTCATTGGCCTTGGCTCATTTTGTGTGAAGAACATATATCAGAACACATTTTCAATGACCACACACCGTACACCCCCCCTACACATTTGTATTACATACAGGATGTTCGGGTCCACTGGACCCAGGGCTAATAAGAGTGTGGAAATATTAAGTCCTGTGTACCTTTACTCTTCACATTCTGGAAGAGAGAGAGCTTTTGATGATGATGTAGAGTCAAAAAAAAATCTGAGTCTTACACTGACTTTGAGGAAGAGGATGAGATTGAGCATAAGCTACTAGCAAAATGAAGACGAGCCCCAAGACAACAAAAAATGAGTAGCACTGCAATTCCTAAATGTGATCTAACAAACGTAAAGGGCAACTGTTAACAATATATTCTGTTTATATTGCTTGTAAACGGGATGAAGTAAACATCTGTTGAAAGTGTAAAAGTGTTAATGTATGGTTTAGAGTTCAATGCTGCAAACGGAGCCTAGCGCTGTTTAGTTTCGGTTTGAGGATAAGGTGTACATTTTGTATTCTGCATTACTTATGTTTGTTCTTACAGAACCCCACATACACACAATAAATAATTATCTGAGAGAAATTACAATCCCAGTTCCAATCCTGTCATTTAATATAATTAAAGAATGTCATTAAAGAATTTTGGACACAAAAGATTACTGGAACCCTTCATTATATCACAGAGTTCTGACCAGACTCCCCACAGTGTTTTGACCTAACCACCAGATATGTTTTGTATTTTTCAGGCGTTAGAGAAAAGAAGGGAGAGTCCAAAGTCTGAACTCCACCTAGGTTTACATGCAGGACTATCCTGTCAGGAAATAAAGGACGTTTAAAGAGTAAGATCATGTTTATGATGTGCAACCCAATAAAGATATCTTTAAAGTCAAGGTCTCTCTCTCTCTATCTCACGGCGCAAAGAGTCACACATAACATGGCAAGGAACAAGCTAAAATCATTTATACTTCTCCTAACTAAAATGTGTGGCTGAATAATAAAAGCAGTGAATAAATCAATAAAAAGCTATTTTGCAAATGTTTTTGGCTTATCTAAATGCTGCAGTACTATGTATAAGGTTTCCTTTTACTATTGCATTGTCCACAGGTTGCTTATATGCAAATTAGCTCAATGCGCACTATGAACTCAGCATTTTTTTTTATGTACTCAGTGCTTCTATGGGGTAGAATCAGTCATCCTGACGTCATATGAACCACGTCAGGCGTGAAGACTGGAGTTCTATCTATTCTTCTTTTCCAAATCATCTGGGGTAAGATATTTCTCATGACTTAAAGTTGGCAGTAGTACTTTGATCCCAGGGGGAAATTCCATGCATTTGCAATTACTGCAATATCCTTAGAACGTTAGTGTTGCGGTTCAAGCCAAGACCTAAATGCAGACAGCAAAGGCTGGTATAATAGGTAACAGTATTTTATTAATCTACAATCGTCAGGCTGATTCAGGTGATTGACAGGCAATGTTCGGTACACAGTGGATTCTTGATAAGGCACAGACAGACTGCAGCCTGAATCTGCAGGGTTCGGTACACAGGTAATCTAGATACAGAGACTGTGAACGCTGATAAAAAACGTCTGGGATGACTCAGGAAACACACAAGACGAACTAGTATCCAGAACAGGGAGAGAGAGAGGTTAAATAGACAAGGAAACAATCAGAACATAGGGAGCACCTGGATTGGGTGGAGGACAGGCAGCACAGGTGAATAGAATTAGTGTGAGACTAATGGTTGCAGTCTGTATTGAAAACAAAATATGTTCTGCTTTGTTGCGAACGCTGATTTGGAAAATAATTGGGTTGACGTCTGGTTATTTTATAAGTTGGTCTCTATTTGTTTACCATACACTGCATTATTTCAATTTCATAATGATGTCATACCTGCCTCATTCAGTAGTGGAAGATAAGGATCACAGAAAAATACATTTTTTCAAGCAAACTCAAATCTATTCCATGCTCAATAAATGTAGCCTATTTACATGTTTGCCATCATCCACATGAACGTGAAATTCCCCTGTCCCGTAGTCAGTGAAGAGAACAGTGAAGCCTATAATAGAGTGAAAAGAGCAGAGTACAATAGAGTACTGTTGAGCATAGTAGAGTCCTCATATCAAGTACTCATCAATGATGCTAACGTGTTTTTTGAAACTTTTTTCAAAAGATTTTTTGCAACCTTTCCAAACTTTTTTCCCCAAACTTGTTTTGAAAACATTGTTGTATTGTATGTATTTGAACCTTTCAAAAAATAAATAAAGCCGGTCATCTTACTCAAAAATCGTATCTATTGTACCTTCAAACGAGAAAAACTGTAAACCAGAACCATTGAAAAAGAGAGTGTGACCAACCTGATAGGCTAATTGTACATCTGGGTGTCATTTGTTTAAGTTGTCTTTAAGGCAGAGATTTTAGTTTTTTTTCTTTGACTGCCAGTGAAAACTTACAGTTTTTTTCAGTCGCTGACAAGCATTTGTCCAAACAGTAGTCACATTTTCCAAACTCTAACTACAATTAGCACAGCATCAGTCTTTTTTGGCCATACAATTCACATATTTAATATATTTTTCACACAATATGCAGTCAGTGAACACATTTCTACAATGCTTACATTTTCTTAAGAGACAAGCTATACCTCCCAACAAAATGTAAGATTTTGTGTGTAGTATTTACGAATGTTAACACACAACATCCCACAATAGCAAAAACAATTATCCAAACCTTAGATACAGTATAAAAACATCTGCTTCTGCAATGATATTAGTTCAAAAACAACATATCTCAGCTGAAAAAATAAAATAAAAAGACAGCTGATTTATGTTGGGTAAAGTGGGCCAACCACAGCTGATTCCAGTCTGGCTTAGACTCAGTGGCAGGGGTTATTTCCTTCAATTACTATAAAAGAAGGACTTTGAGGAGTAATGTTTTTGGAAACAGAAAAATTCAAACACTGTAATGTCTGGACCAGGAAGAGGAAGAGCAAGGGGCCCAGGGAGAAGAGCAGGCCCAGTGAGAGATGGAGGGAGAGGTGCAGAATCAGTGAGAGATGCAGAAGGAGGTGCAGGTGCAGTGAGAGGAGCAGTGAAAGGAGCAGGGATGGGGAGAATAGCAGGCCTAAGGAGAGGGCAAAGTAGAGGTGTAAGAATGTGTGGTGGTGGCATTCCAAGGGCTGCAAAAACAGTAGTCAGTGATGAAATTCGTGAGTTTCTGTTTTTTTTTACGGAATGTGTTTCATGGATATTTTGTTCACTGTAAGCATTACTGTAAAACGTTTTATGTTCTATTACTGTATATTGTGTTTCTACTGTATTTCCTTTAGTAAACAGTAAGGAAAAACACTGAAATGTGTTTGAATTTGAACATTATTATACATGTGGACATACAGTTCCCAACCATGAAATTTAGTGTAAAAGGTGGATTGCATGTTTTGCATGCAAATACCTGAAACATAAGTCTCTGCAGTTTTTATAATGTCAACAATAGCCAGTATTTTGAAACCTGGTGTACTTTGATTGACTGCATGTACCTTGTGAAGTGAAAACAAGTGTTATTATATGACAGAATAATTTCATTTTGAGTCATATTTCCAGTGTTTTGGTAAAGTCAGTGTGTGCAGAGAAACGGAGAGTTAGTATATGTTTAACAAAATGTGTTTTTGAAAAGAAAATTATCCATTTGGCCAATCGTGTTTTGTAGGTGTCAGTCTGCGTTAAGAGTTTAGAAAAAGTATCTGAAGTATACGTAAGCGCTTGTTAGCGGCTGTAAAAAACTGTAATACTTTAAGTAAGTGTATTCATCTATTTAACTAATGTAATTGTTACCCTCCTTGCACAGATAACGTTCTGCAACAATGCCTCCTCCTGGCGTGTGTCTGAATATCATGAATGAGCGCCACAAGAAAGACGGCCGTGGTAGCCTTGAGAACCCCCTGAAATTCCTCGACCAAGACTTTGAGCAGATGAAGCAGTACTGTGTCGCTCAGGAGGTTCGCTTTGTAGATGACATGTTTCCCCCAGACCATAATTCAATTGGCGAAGGACTACTGTCCCCCTCCGACATGGGAAGAGTGCAGTGGCTGAGGCCACATGTAAGTTATTTGATCTTGACTTGGGCCGTTACACAGCACAACATCCCCAAAATAATAGTAGGCTACTACTCATTGTTTGTGAAAGGCATGAAATCTGAGTCTCAATGATAAATTCCTCACTTTCAGAAAATTGCTCAGAATCCCTCTTTTATTGTTGATGGAATTTCAAGATTTGATTTTGGGCAAGGCATAGTTGGTAGGTGGATCTGATTGTTCTTTCCAAATACATTTACATCACAAACACTGACTGTTTAAATGCAATGTGTTGTAACTACTCACTCACTTACTCCTTGTCCTTGTTTAGGTAACTGCTGGTTCCTTGCCTCCATCGGGGCACTGACATTCCAAAAGCATATCCTGGAACAAGTCGTGCCTCTCAATCAATCATTTCAAGAAGACTATTGTGGAGTATTCCATTTCAGGGTAAAGCCCATAATCTTTTATATAAATAAAAATAATTCATAGAAGTCATGTTGTTGTCATTTATAGCACAAGATATGTAATGATTCTCTAGCACTTAACTCAACAGCGGGTAAACATTTTTGTCTACCTGTGGTGATTACCTAGTTTTATGGTTCTTCAAGGATTTCCTCAGGGATCTCTCATTGATCTGCACCCAAATAATTGGGCTGTTGCACAACCATTCAGGTCTTCCAATATTTTAGGAGACCCTGATGAAAATAAAATTTGTTACATTCTCCTATCTTTTAGTTCTGGAGGTTTGGAATGTGGGAGGATGTTTTGATTGATGACAAGCTTCCGACACTTGACGGCAGACTCATTTTTGTCCATTCCAAAACTCCAAATGAGTTTTGGCCTGCTTTGATGGAGAAGGCCTACGCCAAGTCTGTAAACAAGCATTTTCGTCATTTAACCAAGTGTTTTGGATCAAAAACGGTTGCATTGGTTTCATCGGTCATAATGTATGTACTCTTTTGCCAGAGTTTGTGGCTCCTATGCAGACATGAATGTAGGGACGCCCTCCGAGGCTTTGGTGGATTTTACTGGCGGGATCCACTTGTGTATCCAGCTTGCAGAAGCCCCCCCTAACCTATGGGATCTAATGTCTAGAGCTGCCCAATCAAAATCGCTGATGGGGTGTGGTACACCTCAAGGGGTGAGTGTAAAACAACCTCATGCAGACACTTGGACACAGCAACTGTGCAGACACATTGACGTGACGATAGTGGTTGGCCTTTTTTGCACAAATGTATACAAAGGTTGGCTGTGTGTCTAATAAATAACAATGTTCCATTTATTTAATCGGTTTTGATGCTTGTTTTACACTGTAGGAAACATCAGCCAACACCGTTGCAGAGAACGGATTAGTGAGGGGCCATGCATACACTGTTACAGGTGTCATTGAGGTACAGTATCTGAATGGATGATAATGGCAGCTACCTGACAACATTCTAGTATGACATTCCTAGATTTATATCATAGTCTTCATTGACAGCTGGAGTAAAAAAAAAGTTTATATTTGTACCTTATGTATATAGTTGTCTTAAAAGTTATGAGAATAGCACAACTGATACATGTATTGTATATAACTCTGGAAAAGATGATGAGATACTGCTCCTCTTTCTTTCCCTTAAAAAAAAAGTTGATCATGACAATTTTGAGTGAGGAACAGAAGGGGCAGATATGGAGTTGTCATTATCAACCTTTTTAAAAGAGAGAAAACGTGGTATATTGGTCTAGTGGTTAATGTTTTCCAGAGCTGTATGTATTTAAACAACATATACTGTACTGTATGTGTCCAAGACAAAGTTCTTTCAGGACAATGAAGTCCATCTTATCTTGTGTAATTGAAAAAGACTACTTATTCTTTCCTTTTTTTTAAGTTGATGAGGACCATTTTGAGTGAGGAACAGAAGCGTAAAATTAGCAGTGGCCTCTTAATTTTTTCCTTATGCTCCTTCCTCAAAATGGTCCTTAATCAACTTTTTACAAAAGGACAGAAAACGTAGTCTCTTAATTTTTTCCAGAGCTGTATGTATTTGAACAACAGATACTGTACTGTATTATTTCAGGACCATAAAGTCCATCTTATCTTATGTATGATGTGCATGTCCACACCAAGATGTATGTAGGTTCAGACGTATCCCCCCTGTGATATATTGCACAACAACTATATTTTGATAAATAATCACATTAAATTAAAAGTCTAGCTGGAAAAATTGGTTCCCTTGGCAATTCTATGCAAATAATATGTAAATGTGTCAAACTTAAACTATCACTAAACACTGGTCTCATTTAAACTTCTCAGCTCACGAGAAATGGAAGACCAGTGAAGCTGGTGCGTCTGTGGAACCCCTGGGGCAGGGTGGAATGGACAAGGGAGTGGAGCGACAAGTAATAAAACACACTAGTAATCATTTACATGTTTTTTGGCACCACCTACTTTGTTGTTATTTTTCAAAAGATATTGTTGGCACAATTACTATTGCAATTTTTAACTAGCAGTGCACCTTCACACCCATTATCTAAATAGTATAGGCCTGAAACAGGCTAAATCCTTTCATAGTAATCTCTTTTTTAAATAATTGTTTTCCCTTCTGTTCCTCACTCAAAATTGTCCTTATCAACTTTTATTTTTAAACAAAAGTAAAAGGTGCAGTGGCTCTTTTCCCCCCCAGAACTGTAGACGGACTTCCTCTGCCTTACTCCATTCAGTCTGTTCAAATTACCATTTTATGGTTTTTAGGTCCCCCTTGTGGCAGACTGTGAGTCCTGCGGATCGTCTGAAATGTCTCTCAGTGAAGGATGATGGAGAATTCTGGTAAGCACAGAAACCCACAAACTGTCTACAATGAAGACAGGCAACACGTTCATAGCCAGTGCTATCTTCATAATATGTTATAGCTGGTAAGGGTTCTAAGTCATATTTAAATGTTCTGGATTCTGGACTATGTAGCTTTACATAGAATTCATGGTTTACTGTTTAATTTTGTTATTAAATGTATATACATGAATGATGGAGTATTGAAACATTGTACAAGCAGGGCACTTTTTACTGACAAACTGAACTTTGCTGGTCAATTACATCGTTTCAGTTTTAGGATGTCATCACACTGCCGCAAACCAGTCTTTCAAAGACTGAAACATGATTTGTCTTAACAGGATGACAATTGAGGATTTCTGCAGCAACTACTCAGATTTGGACATCTGCTCTCTGTACACTGACTTCCTTGATGGAAATGCATCATGTCACTGGGGGTGTTCCGTCCATGATGGCAGATGGCTTGCTGGAACGACTGCTGGTGGATGCTTAAATTATAGAGGTGTGTATGATAACAATATCCCCCCAAAAAGATTTTGGCTGTATAAAATAAATGTACTTGCTACCATACTCAGTCCACTTTTAATACACAGATTCATCCGAAATATGGAATGGTCAGAAAAATACTATTGACTGACATTTTGCCTTTTAGACAGTTTCTGGACAAACCCGCAGTATCGGTTAAAGATCGAAGGTCTGGATGAGGATTGTGCTGAGACACAAGGGGACAAAAACATGATGGTCTCTCTTATGCAGAAGCCTGACAAGCGAAACAGACGCCTGGTTAAAAGCCGCCACATTGGATTCGCCATTTTTGAGGTCTGTGAAAAAATATGTTCTTTTTTCCCACATATCATGGTGTGGTAGTGTCTTGTTGGGTTTTAGTCTACCCGTACTTGTCCTCTCTCACATTTATAAGTATATTACTAAAATAAGTGCCTGTTCTTAAATGTATTTTTCTTGTATTTAATTTCAGGTGCCTGAACAAGTAAGTAACCATTATAAACTATTTATACAACATATAAATGTGTATATTTCAAAAATACTGTACAGCAAAAGATCAAGGATCAGAAGTGTATAGTTCTAACAGTTCTAACAGTTCTAACAGACAGACTATTGTGGTGGACAGAGTCAAGGAGATATTTGTAATTACCTGCTTCAGCTCAAAGTAACCACATCTTGGCAACAAGGCTGTACTATAAAATGTACTGATATGGGAGTGAGAGAAACTGAGTGTTATCACAATAGCAGTGGACTCACACGGGCCAATAAAAAGCATGGGCTGCACATGATACGTATTTCCACAGTACAAGCGTCTAGAAGGAAAGTTCCCAGAATCTTTTTTTGCCACCAATGCACCTGTGGCTCAATCCAAGAAGTATCTAAATGCTCGTGAAGTCATGGGGCTGTTTCGTCTGAAGCCCGGTGAATATTTGATCGTGCCATCCACCTTCAAGCCAAATGAAACAGCATCTTTTATCTTGTCTATCCTTTCCAAGACAGAGACCAACATTCAGTAAGCACAACTCAATTTTCTACAAGTGCTTTGGCAAAACGTACAATTTAGTCAAATGTAATATGTTACAAAAGAGGAATGATGTTATGACTGTAACAGTCTTAACAGTCTGTAACAGTCTTGTGGTTAATGGAAAATCCTCATAAGACTGGACCTTGTTTTCTCAGTGAAAATTCTGATGGTCATGACCACATGGAAGTAAAGAAGGTAAGAAAGTATTGCAAATTGAACAAAGAAGCCATGAGAGAGCATGGTATGACTACATCACAACCTATGGCATATGGCAACACCCTGAATGGTTTACATAATCAGAATTAAATGCTTTTTGTTACTTATAACACATTGATGGGATTAATGACAAAACAAGAGATGAGATTCCTTGTAAGAATTTCATTTGTTATTCAAAAAAATATACATGCATCCTTTGCTTAATACACGCATCCTTTGCTAAATATATGCATCTTTTGCAGCAAAAACCGATGGAAAATGAAGACAAGAAAAACAAGAACAAGCTTTTTCGCCAGTACTCTGACCAGGTTGTAGAAATAAAGATAATTTACTGACAGTTTTACACACCAGAAATGTGTCTTGTATGAAGAGAGGTACAAAATAAGCATACAGTAATATATACAGTATAATAGCTTTGTTGAAAAATTAAGTCGATTTTCTTGAAAATTCATATTGACCTTTGGCGTTTAACTTTGAGGAATTTGACAATGTTTTTATACTAGATTACTTAACTCGATTTAATGTAAAAAAAAAGGTTTTAATTTGTCGTTTTTTTCTCTGAGAAGTATGAAGAAGTGGATGCTGAGTTGCTTCAAAAGATTTTGAACAACAATGTTCTTAAGGGTAAGAGCATACAATGAGAATATCTTTCAACAAAAACCATTATTATGCATGTACTGTACTGTACAGAAATGTTGAGTTCTGTCATATGTACATGATTAGGTTGTCTTTTATCCTTTTTTTCACGTAGGACAAACAAACAATGGTGGCTTCAGCCTAGATTCCTGTCGAAGCATGGTTGCTCTGATGGATGTATCCTACTTGCATGTGCGACAGCCACTATGACAGTCATATTAAGGAAGACTTCAAACCCAGTATACTTCATGAAATGAAATTGTGCATGCCATTAATTGAAGATAACTTTAATATTACTTAAGACATCCATCACTGGAAAACTAAACAGTGCAGAATTCCTCCGTCTGTTGAGGAAAGTGACCATGTTCCAGGTAGTAATGGATACATTTATTTTTAATCTATCATTCTTTCCATTCTACACTTCTGTCTTAAGGGCTAGAAGTACCAGGTGTTCCTTGATGGTTTCCCCTTAAAACATTGTACTTTTATTAAGAATATTTAACCTGAATGTTCTTGTATCTCATTGTTCTAAA
The DNA here is from genome assembly GCA_903064625.1 of Mallotus villosus. NCBI lineage: Eukaryota > Metazoa > Chordata > Actinopteri > Osmeriformes > Salangidae > Mallotus > Mallotus villosus. The sequence goes on along the minus strand of CAEFZP010005826.1, from coordinate 65,795 downwards.
GGACATCTTCCTTGCAATGGATGTCTCCCTCACTGGAACTTTATCATTGAGTGAACTGAGAAATGCAATCATGGCTTCAGGTAAATCTGCTCAATATCCCAAGTAATTTATCCATACCTCAACTTCTTCACTATGTTACGAGACTGAAAACAGACAGAAAGTAAATCCTGAGGCTCTAATATTATACTTTTAACCAAGGTCTATGTTTCTGTTTTAAGGAATGACTGTCAGTGATGGCATGCTGAACCTGACGGCTGTACGCTATGGCGGCTCGTCTGGAAACATGTCCCTGGAAAGCTTTATTAGCCTTGCCCTTCGCCTGAACTGCATGGCCAGTACGTCCATAACAACACAGCATAAAGACACGTCGATTTGAGGGCCCATTCAGGTTGACAGTGGATTTTCTCTGACTACGGACTAAACTGTAAATAATTGAACTCTTTTGACAGAAATATTCCGGCAGCTTTCCGAAGGATCAACCATGTCTCTTCAGGAATCTGAGGTAGTAATTCATAACTGTTAATATACATTTTCAAGCAGTGTTATTGCTTTCTTTGTATGTAACTGTGTTAAAAAGTGCAATGTGACGCATTTCATTTCATGGTTATTAATAAGGTTTTACTTTTTCTTTTTCAGTGGATGTATATTTCAATGTATACATAAACCATTTACCTCTGGATGATGGATCAACAATGTTGGAATAATTCAGATGGCGCTGATGTACAACATGTTGAACAAGTTCATGTTAACTGTACAGTATTTGCAAAATGTCTGCAAATCGACACATTTTATATTTAGTCAACATTTTCCTTGAATGTTAACTGTGAGTTCATTCTCTGTGTTGCTAGAATGACCCTTACAATTTATCTTATGATATCACATTTATTATACTAAAGTCGTATTTCTATTTAAAAACTTTTTTTTAAATTGTTTAATGAACCTCATATAAAAAAGAATGACTTAACTAGCTATTTGTTTGTACCTTTTTCCAAAAAAAATTCGGAAAGATGCTTTGGTGAAATAAACTAAAATCACACAACAACAAATGGTGCACTTTCTCATTGTCTCTGACAGGCAGACAATCTGCAGTCTACGTTCCAATCTAAGGCTTTTAAGTCACTGTTGCCCAATAACATCAAATGTTACACTCCATCCCACCAGGGGCCTTTCCTTTCTGAATAACCTTCCCTTCTTCCCATGTTGTGGGGCTTTATGTGAGAGGGATCTGGATGCAGATCAGGAGGCAGATGTTTTGGACCTCTGCATGAGGCACTTCCGCAGTAGACAGGGAGTCACGTGACTTCAGAAGTGGACGTTGTTCTTCTTCTGGTCGGTTTTGCGTGGACGTCCTCTGCGTTGCACCAGACAGGGACTGAGGCAGCTTCCCACACTGCAGGCTGTCTGAGGAAACAATCGTCAGGCCCTAAACATGATCTCAGGCCCCACCCATGGACGAAGTACACCTTCATGATGATTATAGGTGTGTGGTAGAAAGGGAAGTGTGCAGTTCGTTGGTTGGTTGATGACAGACAGTTGCAGCCAATAGAGCGAGAGAGAGAGATATAGACCCAGAGAAATGTATAAAGACTGAAAAAGAGAGAGGGATAGTGTGTCTGTGTGAGAGGGGCTTAACACTTCCTGTTTCAAACTGGACTGTCCTCTCTGATCCTAGACAGCTCACACCGAACCCAAACACACTCAGTGCTGTCTGTCTGAGTGTGATGAATAAATACGTCTCTCTCCTTCTCCTGACTCTCATACTTGACCATGCTTGAGACTCTGTCTCAGTCTCTTTCCATATCTCTCTCTTCTCCCCACCCCCTTCAACTCCAGGAAATCCCTCCTCCCACAACAGTTCTTATTCTGAAGCAACACAACTTCTCTAGCTCCCTTTCTCTTTCACAGTTTGTGTTTCTGTGTGGGAGAGAGAGATCACCACTCCAGCATGGCCCAGCAGGGAGTTGTGCTCGACCAGGACCAGTTCTGCTGTTCCATCTGTCTGGACCTCTTAAAGGATCCTGTCACCCTGCCCTGTGGCCACAGCTATGGTAGAAGCTGTATTGAGGGGTACTGGGACACAGATGAGCAGAAGGGAGTCTACAGCTGCCCCCAGTGCAGACAGAGCTTCACTCTGAGGCCTGCTCTGAAGAGGAACAACATGCTGGCTGAGTTGGTGGAGAAGCTGAAGGAGACAGGAGGTGCCCAGTCTGCCCCATCTGAGCTGACCAGTCCAGCTGGGCCAGGAGAGGTGACCTGTGACCTCTGCACTGGGACCCAGGAAGCAGAGAGCATTCAAGTCCTGTCTGGTGTGTGTGATGTCCTACTGCCAGACTCACCTCGCGCCCCACAACCAGGTTCCTGGGCTGAAGAAACACAAGCTGGTAGAAGCCACTTCTGGGCTGCAGGAGATGATCTGCTCCAGTCATGACAAGCTGCTGGAGGTCTTCTGTCGAACAGACCAGCAGTGTATCTGCTATAAGTGTATCATGGATGAACATAAAGGCCATGACATAGTATCAGCCATAGCTGAAAGGGAGGAGAAACAGGTAAAACAAGATTACTTAATAATAAACTTTTTCCTGTACGTAGTTTTGTTTGCAAAGAAATATGGTCTACTTGTCTAAAAACATCTTTAACAAAATAATACATAACTATAACTTACAATATATTAAATGTATAATATACGTGTATCATGTATAATGTGTTTTAAATGTCATTTAAAACATACTAAGAAAAATACTTTCTCAATCTAGATGATCAAATGTGTACATTGGACTGTGGTTACAATCTCATATGAGTCCATTGTCGGGGACGTTTTTAAGAGAATTAATCATTAAGCTCAAGTTGGGTGAAGTACAAAGTTAATGTTTATTTGAAGTACAACATATACATACTAAAGTTACCAACGTAACCATCCTCAACACACAAACATAAAACAATAACACAAAACCACCTGGTCATGAATCAGATGATCAGAAGTAGAGCTCGCCCTGCGTCTCACAAGTTCAGATTTCCATACAGCTCCATCCAACATAAGGCAAAGATAATTCCATACAGCTCCATCCAACATAAGGCAAAGATAATTCCATACTGCTCCATCCAACATAAGACAAAGATAATTCCATACTGCTCCATCCAACATAAGGCAAAGATAATTCCATACTGCTCCATCCAACATAAGACAAAGATAATTCCATACTGCTCCATCCAACATAAAACAAAGATAATTCCATACTGCTCCATCCAACATAAAACAAAGATAATTCCATACTGCTCCATCCAACATAAGGCAAAGATAATTCCATACTGCTCCATCCAACATAAGGCAAAAATAATTCCATACTGCTCCATCCAACATAAGGCAAAGATAACTCCATACAGCTCCATCCAACATAAGGCAAAGATAATTCCATACTGCTCCATCCAACATAAGGCAAAAATAATTCCATATTGCTCCATCCAACATAAGGCAAAGATAATTCCATACAGCTCCATCCAACATAAGGCAAAGATAATTCCATACAGCTCCATCCAACATAAGGCAAATATAATTCCATACTGCTCCATCCAACATAAGGCAAAGATAATTCCATACTGCTCCATCCAACATAAGGCAAAGATAATTCCATACTGCTCCATCCAACATAAGGCAAAGATAATTCCATACAGCTCCATCCAACATAAGACAAAGATAATTCCATACTGCTCCATCCAACATAAGGCAAAGATAATTCCATACTGCTCCATCCAACATAAGCCAAAGATAATTCCATACTGCTCCATCCAACGTAAGGCAAAGATAATTCCATACAGCTCCATCCAACATAAGGCAAAGATAATTCCATACTGCTCCATCCAACATAAGGCAAAGATAAATCCTTACTGCTCCATCCAACATAAGGCAAAGATAATTCCATACTGCTCCATCCAATATAAGGCAAAGATAATTCCATACTGCTCCATCCAACATAAAGCAAAGATAATTCCATACTGCTCCATCCAACATAAGCCAAAGATAATTCCATACTGCTCCATCCAACATAAGGCAAAGATAATTCCATACAGCTCCATCCAACATAAGGCAAAGATAATTCCATACAGCTCCATCTAGCATTCTAGAATGGAACCGGAGAATCCAGTACACACCAGCACTACCCATCTGATGGTCCTGTACTCCAAAGAACATCCTTCATATAACACATAGTTCTCAAGTTATTGGTCCATAATACAGACATGCAGCAGTCCCATCATTGCCTCACTCCCTAAAAGAATACAATCATTCCGTACAATCAGAGGTTAAACAACAGTCCTTCAGACCAACTGTCCCCAAAGCTTCTTCCGCCCAGGTAATAAAACCCCCAAACTGGAAGTCTCTCCAAGTCAGGCAGTCAAAAATTCCAGAAGTTGACCATCCAAAACGGCAACTATCCTTTTGTCATCACCCTCAGACATAGTTAATACAGGTAACCATCTGACCTACTATAAACAATCCCCCAACAATTGCTAACACTTCACAACCTCTCCTTCTACAAACTCAGCTTAATTATCTCCCCTACCTGCAGACAACACAAGTTGATGTTCCAACATGTTTCTTATCAATGACCCACATTTCTAACATGCATTCTACACACATCATAAAATTATATTACACAATAGACTGAACTCCTGCTTGGACTATATAGATGAACTCAATGTAACTAAAATGTTAAGGAGTATTGACTCATTTCAGGAAAAAGGAAGAAGCAGGAAGAGTTTCATTCCTCAGTTGCTTGGATAAATGGTGTGAATTACCATCACAACAGAGTAACCTGTACATGACTGTACTACTAACCTTATAGTACATGATTGTTCAGTAACCCTAACTCCTATAGTTGTGTTCAGTGTTGGTGTGTTCAGTGTGTTCTGACAGAGGTCCTCTCCACCAGAGTCCTGTACTGTAACTCCTACTGTGTTGTTGTCATGTGTGTTGTTCTTCAGGACAAGCTGGTCCTGAGTCAGCAGGAAGTCCAGCAGAGAGTCCCGCAGAGAGAGCAGGAGCTGAAAGAGCTCCAACAGGCTGTGGAGTCTCTCAAGGTCAGCATCAGGATATACACTACTGGAGCTGTGCTACTGTGCTAGTAGGTTTATTTGTCTCAGTTTTTCTTTTTCTCTCTGTCTCACCCTCTCTGTCTCTCTTTCTTCTCAGCGCTCTGGCCAGGCAGCAGAGAAGAACAGTGAGAGGATCTTCTCTGATATGATCCGCTCCATTGAGAGAAGGCGGTCTGAGGTGAAGGATCTGATCAGAGCCCAGCAGGGGGCAGCAGTGATTCAAGCTGAAGGACTGCTGGAGAGACTGGAGCAGGAGATAGCTGAGCTGAGGAGGAGAGACGCTGAGCTGGAGAAGCTCTCACACACAGAGGATAACATCCATTTCCTCCGAGTAACTAGACTAGCCTTGCAGCTTGAACCCACTGTGTGTGCTGAGGTTGAACTGTGCTTAACCTGTGTGTCTGTATCTGTGCCTCTCTGTCTCTCTCTCTCTTCAGAACTACCAGTCTCTCTCCAGTACCAGTGTAACTACAGATGTCCTCACAAACTATATCCCTCCTGTTCAGTACTTCAAACATGTGACTGAGTTGGTCTCTGAACTGAGAGAGAGCCTAGAGGAGCTGATCCAGAGAGCTTGCTCCAACATCTCCACCACAGGTGAGTCTGTAAAAACATCAGATTATCCTCATGGATTTAGACATTGTTTAGAGAAAAAAGTTCCTCTATGGAAGCTTTTCAAACTGATGACCATCAAAGACAATGTTGTTTGACCGAGGATCACAATTCACCAGCATTCATCTCCTACACCTCTGCCCACCTGCCAATTCCCCATCCAGACAATGATTGCATTACATTGGGTTTGAGTCTGTAAACTACAACAATTACAAAAATATTACAGTATTTTTTTCACATTTCAGTTATGGTATATGACTAGTTTCTTACATTTCAGTTACAATTTATTTTTTTACTACAATAATGATGTCCCATATCTCAGAGTATGACTATTATCGCTGGCATCGACCCCAGTCCAAAGTTACTTTCATTCCCCTCTGCCTTATTTAGGTTTAAAATAGTGACCACGCCCATGAATATAACAAATGGAAATGTAGCCATTATTAAATAAATGTGGCATTATGAAATAAAAGGCCCCTGATTTAAAAAATATGTATTTGTTGTTGTTGTCATACATGTATTTATATATTAATTGTCTTGGTTAATTTCTGGATTTATTTCATATTTTTATATTTCATATTGATTGAAATATGAAGCCCCAACTCCAGCTCCAGACCCAGTTCCAGATGGAAACAACCGTGTGACAAAGAAGAGGTCAATCCTGTTGGTGTTCCTGGCGTTAGTGATCTATGTGATAGTGCAACACTATCCTCCAGGTACATGTCCTCAGATTCTTTACCTTTCAGTGTAAAAACGGGTTTAAACTGGTTAGCAGTTATTCAGTATCCACCTCTCAGATTAGATATAAATATCAGATGTAAATATGGTATACTGTATCATGCAGTTGTTTAACAATATTTAATAGAACACTGAACCCAGGTGATCACAAAATAGTTGTTTACATAATCTGTGTATAATTGATGTGTAAGCCTTTAGAAAGGAGGGTTGAAATGTGATGAGATCTTCAAACTTTGCAGACTGCAGCACATATTGCTAGATCTTATTTATGTGATTGTGTGTATGTGTCTGTATGTGTTTGTGTTCCTGCCTTTAGAGCCCAAGACCAGAGCAGACCTCTTACGATGTGAGTCTCTGAAGTGTCCAGGTCTCTCTCAACTGTTGAATAATGAATCTAATCCAGAACAACAGCATCTTTAACATGGGGACACATAAATGGATGTGTTGTTAACTCTGAACTGGTCTCTGCTCTGCTCCCAGATTCTTGTCAGCTGACTCTGGACTCAAACACAGTACATACACGCCTCTCTCTGTCTGAGGAGAACAGGAAGGTGACATGTCTAGAGCAGAAGCAGCCATATCCTGAGCATCCAGAGAGGTTCACCAGGTACTGGCAGGTGCTGTGTAGAGAGGCTCTATCTGGACGCTGTTACTGGGAGGTGGAGAGGAAACATAGCCGTGTTAACATAGCAGTCTCATATAAAGACATCAGCAGAACAGACGATGACTCTTACTTTGGTAACAATAACAAGTCCTGGAGTTTACGCTGCACTAGTGGTGGTTACAGGTTCAGACATAACACTGTTGATACGGCAGTATCAGGCCCTCAGTCCTCCAGAGTAGGAGTGTACCTGGATCACAAGGCAGGTACTCTGTCCTTCTACAGTGTCGTCTCTGACACAGTGACCCTCCTTCACAGAGTCCACACCAACTTCACCCAGCCACTCTACCCTGGGATTTGGCCTAATTTCAATGAAGGTGCAGAGATTATTAAAATGTGGTAGAGGGTTTTTTTCAGTACATTTACATTTGACAGCTTTATCCAAAATGACGTGACAAGCAAATACAGGAGTGATACCTTCATACCATAGTCCTGAACCTGGTGATTATTTTTGTTAGCTTATAGTCATTGCGTTTTTGTTCTTAAAAATTGCTCTGTCACCTTTAGCATCGTATTCAATCAATTAATAGTCTTTTTTTTCTATTTAAACAATTGTTTAACAAATGTCATACAAAATACAATCATTTAACTATCTATTTCTTTTTTCCAAGATGCATTTTTTTAAAGATGCTCTGGTGAAATAAACTAAAATCACACAACAACAAATGGTGCACTTTATCATTGTCTGACAGGCAGAAAACCTGCAGTCTACGTTCCAATCTTAGGCTTTTATGTCACTGTTCCCTGGTAACATAAAATGTCACACTCCATCCCACCAAGCGCCTTTTCTTTCTGAATGATGATGTTTTTAAATAACCTTCCCTTGTTCCCATGTTGTGGGGCTTCATGTGAGAGGGATCTGGATGCATAAATGGAGGCAGATGTTTTGGACCTTTGCAGGAGGCTTTTACCCCTTAATCAGGCACACATCTATACAGGTCCTGGGTCAGGCTGTGTTTGTTGTGTGTCTGGAGGCAGAAGAGGAGTGAAGGAGAAACCAGTTACTTAAACTCACAGGGGGTCAGATGGCTGAGCGGTTAGGAAATCGGGCTATTAATTAGAATGTAGCTGGTTCAATTCCCGGCAGTGCAAAAAAGGTGTTGGGGTCCTTGGGCAAGGCACTTCACCCTACTTTCCTTGGGGGAATGTCCCTGTACTTACTGTAAGTCGCTCTGGGTAAGAGCGTCTTTTAAATGTAAATGTAAACATCATTATGTCTCATTGATTCTCTCTTTGTCATAACAGGGCATAGATATACATGTAAACACATACACTCAGTACAATGCTGCTCCTGATTTGGGTTTTAGACAGTTGAAGCCAATAAAGAGAGATAGGGAGTGTCTGTGTGAGAGGGAGGTGGTGTTAACACTTCCTGTTCCTAACTAGTCTTCTCTGCACTCTAAACCCAAACACACTCAGTCACCTCTCTGTCTGAGGTGAATAAATATATGTCTCTCTTTCTCCTGTCTCTCTCTTAGATAATTTGCCTTTCTTTTAGTCACTCTCTCTCTTCTCTCCTCCCCCTCCTAAACTCCACCCTCTGATAAAACCAGGAAATCCTGCACTCCTCCCTCAACTGTTGTTTTTTTGAAGAAACGAAACTACTCTCTCTTTTTCTCACTCACTCCCGCTCCCTTTACAGTTTTTTTCAGTCGCTGACAAGCATTTGTCCAAACAGTAGTCACATTTTCCAAACTCTAACTACAATTAGCACAGCATCAGTCTTTTTTGGCCATACAATTCACATATTTCATGTCTGTTTCACACAATATGCAGTCAGTGAACACATTTCTACAATGCTTACATTTTCTTAAGAGACAAGCTATACCTCCCAACAAAATGGTAGATTTTGTGTGTAGTATTTACGAATGTTAACACACAACATCCCACAATAGCAAAAACAATTATCCAAACCTTAGATACAGTATAAAAACATCTGCTTCTGCAATGATATTAGTTCAAAAACAACATATCTCAGCTGAAAAAATAAAATAAAAAGACAGCTGATTTATGTTGGGTAAAGTGGGCCAACCACAGCTGATTCCAGTCTGGCTTAGACTCAGTGGCAGGGGTTATTTCCTTCAATTACTATAAAAGAAGGACTTTGAGGAGTGATGTTTTTGGAAACAGAAAAATTCAAACACTGTAATGTCTGGACGAGGAAGAGGAAGAGCAAGGGGCCCAGGGAGAATAGCAGGCCCAGTGAGAGATGGAGGGGAGAGGTGCAGAATCAGTGAGAGATGCAGAAGGAGGTGCAGGTGCAGTGAGAGGAGCAGTGAGAGGAGCAGGGGATGGGGAGAAGAGCAGGCCTAAGGAGAGGGCAAAGTAGAGGTGTAAGAATGTGTGGTGGTGGCATTCCAAGGGCTGCAAAAACAGTAGTCAGTGATGAAATTCGTGAGTTTCAGGGTTTTTTTACGGAATGTGTTTCATGGATATTTTGTTCACTGTAAGCATTATTGTAAAACGTTTTCTGTTCTATTACTGTATATTGTGTCTCTACTGTATTTCCTTTAGTAAACAGTAAGGAAAAACACTGAAATGTGTTTGAATTTGAACATTATTGTACATGTGGACATACAGTTCCCAACCAAGAAATTTAGTGTAAAAGGTGGATTGCATGTTTTGCATGCAAATACCTGAAACATAAGTCTCTGCAGTTTTTATAATGTCAACAATAGCCAGTATTTTGAAACCTGGTGTACTTTGATTGACTGCATGTACCTTGTGAAGTGAAAACAAGTGTTATTATATGACAGAATAATTTCATTTTGAGTCATATTTCCAGTGTTTTGGTAAAGTCAGTGTGTGCAGAGAAATGGAGAGTTAGTATATATTTAACAAAATGTGTTTTTGAGAAGAAAATTATCCATTTGGCCAATCGTGTTTTGTAGGTGTCAGTCTGCGTTAAGAGTTTAGAAAAAGTATCTGAAGTATAGGTAAGCGCTTGTTAGCGGCTGTAAAAAACTGTAATAAGAATCAAATTACAAATTTTAAGATCCACAATCCAATGGTAATTTCAACTTAATGTTATCTTTCACAGTCTGTTATATAATTTTATTTGGAAATGATCTAGACAAATATTAGATTGAACACGATACTTATGAAAGCATGTTAAATGGGTGGAAAAGTCTTAGGTCTGTAAATGTCTTAGGTACAATTCTGACATTCCAAGTGGCCCAATATCTGAAAATGTTTGCAATATGTTAATGTTCATTTGTGCCAAATTTGGTGCTTGTATCACAAAATGCACAATAGGTTTGCTATGCTGCCCCACTAAGTGCTTATATTTCAGCCTTAAGTCAAACTGACTCGAAGCAATTGTATTTTATGATCCTCTACAAATATTACTGACCAGATTTTGGCTTCAGAATCCGTTTTGGAGACTTTCCGTTTTGTATTGCTTTAAAGTGCTTTTCAGCTCCTGAATCGCGTTTTCAATGCATTTGCATGGTTTTGTATGAAACTTCTGGGTGAATGGCTTCCCATCAACTATGACTATTCTACCATGTTAATATTGGTGGTACATGGGTAAAAGGTTTTGGCATTGAAATGGAGTGTTACTAGTCAGTAATATCATGTTTACGTCAGTGCCACACAACACGACAGTGCTTATATTTCAGCCTTGAATAGGTCAAACTGACTCAAAGCAACAGTTTTTCATCCAATACACATACTACTGACCAGATATTGGCTTCAGAATCCTTTTTGGAGACTATCAGTTTTGTATTGCTTTAAAGTGCTTTTCAGCTCCTGAATAGCTTTTTAAATGCATTTGCATGGTTTTGTATGAAACTTCTGGGTGAATGGCTTCCCATCAATTATGACTATTCTACCATGTTACTATTGGTGGTACATGGGAAAACGGGTTTTGTCATTCAAATGTTCTTACTAGAAAGTAATATCATGTTTACGTCAGTGCCACACAACACGACAGTGCTTATATTTCAGCCTTGAATAGGTCAAACTGACTCAAAGCAATTGTATTTCATCCTCTACAAATATTACTGACCAGATTTTGGCTTCAGAATCCTTTTTGGAGACTTTCAGTTTTGTATTGCTTTAAAGTACTTTTCAGCTCCTGAATCGCGTTTTCAATGCATTTGCATGGTTTTGTATGAAACTTCTGGGTGAATGTCTTCCCATCAACTATGACTATTCTACCATGTTAATCTTGGTGGTCATGGGTAAAAGGTTTTGGCCTGTTTACTTCAGTGCCACACAACATGACAGTGCTTATATTTCAGCCTTAAATAGGTCAAACTGACTCAAAGCAACAGTTTTTCATCCTATACACATACTACTGATCAGATATGGGCTTACGAATCAAGTGCTTTTCAGCTCCTGAATAGCTTTTTAAATGCATTTGCATGGTTTTGTATGAAACTTCTGGGTAATAAAAGAAACTGATACTACACACAGCACAGCACACTCCAAAAACGCTAAAACGGCACCCGTCGTCCAACACAACGCTATCCCGGAGATGAGGCACGCTCTTAGCTACGTCCAACAGACTGTACACGAATGAGCGGCCCGAGGTAGGCTACGATGCGCATGGCAAAATTCTTGTCAAAATATTTTCGCGTTGCAACGCCTATGGGGCTCACTCGGTAAGGGGAGAAAGGGGAGGCGACAAAAGGTCTGATCATTAACCCTTTCGCCACTTCCTTCTCGAGTAGCGCGTCGACGACCGCTGGCTCTGGGATCGCAGTTTGTAGATTGTGACACTCATGACTCATGACAGGCAGATTACACAGACCAGCAAGAAACCCATGCACCAAACCATCAATTAAATGAGACAAAACTGCGATTGGGATGCCCCCCCAACGCGGCAGAAGTCTCGACACGTTGACTGGGGTTGACGGGCGTTTAACGGAGCCAGGCGGGCCCGACGAGGGCACACAGATCGGGGATGAGCGTCCCCGCAAAAACTGCAAGCATGCAGAAACCTACAATTAGCATATCTGCACACATTCTCGTTGTAGTTAATACACAGAGAGGTGGCACCTGAGGAGGGCAATACCTTCCTCCGGCCAGCTTGACCGCCCGAGGTGGAGGCACCGTAGGCCGACCCCTCTGCCTTGACCGGTGGTGCGAATGCCGTACTCGGGCACATATTAACAGTGTGGCCCAGCGAACCGCACTCGGAACAACATCTCGGCATATGCCCGGTGAAAACCCTGCTGACCAGATCTAGGGCCGACCAATCCAAACGCATGTTGAACTTCTGAATGTACAATGCAGCCTTGGCAGAGAAACATTTGTTGTCTACTCATAAAACAGAGTACCGCCACAGCGCATTGCCAGATCCGAAATCAACGATAGAAAATTGTCAAACTCTGCACGGCGCACATCATTTGTTGTTACACTGATCCTCACTTCACGTAGACCATAACAAGCAGAATGATTTTGGATGAGTGCCAAATGTTGACTCCTGATTGGATTGAAACAGTTACCAGCGCCACACTGACTATGCTGAATACACAGTATTATAGGAATGTGCAAAAAGTTTGAAGTTTCTGGGGTAATTTTTGACAAAGATATTGATGAAATACTGAAATGTTGGTGTTATTATTGATTTATTGGCTATGGGTTAATCAATAATCAACTTTATCACCAAACAAAAGCTTTGACAACTTGGTCTGCTAGTATCAGAGGAATGTGCAACAAGTTTGAAGTTTCTGGGGTCATTTTTGACAAAGATATTGATGAAATACTGAAATATTGGTGTTTTATTGGTTTATTGGCTATTAGTCAATCGATAATCAATTTTATCACCAAACCAAAACTTGGACAACTTGGTCACATTATTATAGGAATGTGCAAAAAGTTTGAAGTTTCTGGGGTAATTTTTGACAAAGATATTGATGAAATACTGAAATATTGGTGTTTTATTGGTTTATTGGCTATTAGTCAATCGATAATCAATTGTATCACCAAACCAAAACTTGGACAAATTGGTCACAGTATTAGAGGAATGTGCAAAAAGTTTGAAGTTTCTATTTTCGTTTTTGACAAACATATTGAGGAAACATATTCCGACTGTCTACTCTTTTACCCCGGTCCCTAAATATACGAATATGAATGTCTGTTGAATCTCGAATATGAAACTGATTTCACCTCGGTTTCAAGAACACTGAAACTAAACTTTCTTAGACTTACTCAAGGATTGTTGTGACAGTATATGCAAACGTTGTTAACCTGTTTTAGCTTAAATTACCAATAACCATAAGAGACACGCAATTCAACCAGTTCACACGCTCACACACATGTATTTTTCACAAGGCAACGCCAACCAAGTTGTCCGTTGTATACATTAATGGACTAGGCGCAGGCACACAGAGTGAAGTTTCCTGCCACCAGCATGTAGGCTATCGTTTCCCCCCGTGTTAAACAGTATCAGCCACCTATAAGGAACTGTTTTCATTTGAAATATATCAGTCTGTGTGTAATGAATGAATATAATATACACTTTTCACTTTTTGAACGGAATTAGTAAAATAAATCAACTTTTTGATGATATTCTAATAATATGACAAGCACCTGTGCATGCCTAAAATGTGCCTAATATTTCTATAGGCTACTGAAATAATATCGCCATTATAATTATTATAACTATGATGATTTTTCAGTTGGCTATTTGTTGGTGCCCTACGCACAGCGCGTTATGGGAGCGGCGGCACTGCCCGCATCTAAAACATAATGGGTAGCTATAGACTAGGCCTAATTATTCTCAAGGAGAGCTCAAAAAATACCTCGATTATTGTGCGGAGAACATTTCCGTCACAATAATATATGTTACCTATTAGTAGCGCAGCAGCGCTAGAGAACATCAGACTTAAACTGGCCTACCTGGACAACGTTGCGGGGGGTGCGACTCTATTGTGACATTGCTCCTGGCAACAAGGGCATGGGAGGAGCAGCGCTGGTTGGACTCATTTCTATCCGCCGGGTTAGGAGACGGCTATTACCGGCAGGGACAGTTTTGGAGACTTGACAAAAAACTTTGCTCTCTCCGTGCCAAATACTTTTCGCGCCTGTAGGATGCCGGACACGCTGTTATCCGTGGTGTCTGAGGCGGAGAGGAGAGCTTTCCCAACGCTCTCGCATCTGTCTGAAAACGGTAGGCCTATGGACACTGATAACGTCAATTTCTAACCTATTTTATGAGCCAACCACAGGTATAACAATACAAGTTAATATCTAGCAAATGTTTTGTTCGTACGATAAACATATTTGTAATGGCTACAAACTTGAAGTGTGTCATTTTACGTTCCTCGGACGTGTCATGTTGGCGTGCGCCAGACGTAGACAGTATCTGGGCCAACGTCTCGTCCTTCGTGGAAAAGCAGATGAGCTTGCAGAAGGTAGGAGTCCTGATAGTTGAGATTACAGTTGAAACAGTAGAATAGAATATATGTTATAGTAGAAACAGTGAAATAGGCCTATAAAAAGCAGACTAAAATACATTTCAGGGTCCAAGCCGCTAACCTACAGAACCAGATGATTGGAAAATCTCTAGAGAATGATCGGTTGATTCGTTTGTGACTGATTGATTGACTGGTGGGCTGATGTGTGTGATCCAGGGGGTCCACATTGTGGGTCTGGGGACGTTCACCTTCTCTCAGCAGAAGCTGGACATGGGGAACAAGTTAATCCTCCTGCAGAGGCCCATCTTCCTGCTATCAGAGAAGCTGCTTCTGAGCCATGGTCTGAAGCAGACCAGACCACTGGCCGCAGGTAGGGAGGAGGGGAGGGGGGGGGGACAGGGGAGGGGGGAAAGGAATGAAAAAACATAGGAAGAGAGGAGGGGAGTCACTGGTGCCAAAAACATGGTCTAAAGCAGACCAGACCACTGCCTGTGGTTATGGGAGGGGAGGGAGGGGTGGGGACAGGAAGAGGATGGGGGAGGAGAGCAGGTAGACGTGGAGGGAGGAGGACAACTTTACAGACTATGTCACCAAAAACTACCAGCTACATTACACACACATTCCATTTGTTGAACCAGATGAAGTGAGCGCATGCGTATATACAGTACATGTACTGCATGCGTGTGTATGCAGCTACTGTATGTGTGCGTGTGTGTCCGACAGCAGAGGACGTGCCTGTGGTGCCTCTGAACCACGCGGCTCTGTCGGCAGAGAGCCCGTTTGAGCGTGACGCGGTGGAGGGCTGTGTCCGCGAGACGCTGCTCCTCCTGCTGAGAGCCGTGGCGGGCGGCCGCGTCGTCCTCTTCACCTTCCAGGGCGTGGGGGTGCTCTGCTTCAGGCACGGCAAGGTCAAGATGAAGTTCTATCGGGACTTTATCAGCTCCATGGACGGTTCCGGAAGACTGCTCTGGGCTCTGAGTAACGTGAGTCTGACTGTCTATATGCCTGTCTGTCTAATTACCTGTCGGTCTGTCACCTTGCCTGTCTGTCTGCCCGTCTATCTGACAGCCTATGCTATCTGACTGTCCAACTGTCTGTGTTGTATGTCTGTCTGTCTCTGTTTGTCTGTCTGTCTCTGTCTGTCTGTGTCTGTGTCTGTGTCTGTCTGCCCCCACTCCCTACAGAGTCCATGTGCTACCAGCCTGCTGTCAGGTCGTATGTCCAGCTTACGGCGACCAGCCACCATCACTCCACAGCCTCCCAGGACCAGCCATGGGGAGGAAGGCTCTGAGGTGGGGCTGGACAGGAGGAGCCAGGCCCCTCCAGACCACAACATCCATCAGGACAACGCAGGGGACATCACAGAGGGTGAGAGCAGGGCCAGAGAGGCTGGGTATACGAGAGAGGCTGGGTAGAGTGATTGAGTAGAGAGAGGCTGGGTAAATAGAAGCTGGGTAGAGAGAGGCTGGGTAGACAGAGAGGCTGGGTAAAGTGAGGCTGGGTAGACAGAGAAGCTGGGTAAAGTGAGGCTGGGTAGACAGAGAAGCTGGGTAGAGTGGTTGAGTAGAGAGAGGTTGGGTAGCACTGGATTGAGTACGTTTGACATGAATGTGTGTGTGTGCATGTACATGTGTCTCCAGAGCCCACCCCCCGCCCTGATCGGCCTCAGTACAGACAGACCCTGCAGACTGCCAAGGTGAACGCTGTCAGCTTAACTGAGGACATAGACACCTCACCCCCTGCTGTGCCTGCTGACAGGTACACACACACACAGTGCATACACACACACACACACACACACACACATTCCCTTAATGAAACCTCAGAGGTGGTCCTATTACATTACGTCCTGCGTGATACACACAGACACATACATACACACACACACACACATTCACACATTTAGCCCAGAGGTGGTCAGTGTAACCAGAGCTCTGAGGACAACATGAAACTAACCATACTGTCTGAATGGACAAACGGATGGATGAATGGATGGATGAATGGATGGATGAATGGATGGATGGACTTCCTTTGACTGCCCTCCCAGCCCCCCTGGTGGACTGGCAGGGGGTGGTTGACTGGCTGGCCCTGTGTTTCCAGGTGCAGTTCCAGTGTCTGCCTCTTACCAGAAAAGGGCACTGTTGAGGAGGGGAGGAGAGGACAGTCTCCCCTGGAGGCACCCTGTGTGAATCACAACCGAGCTGGACAGGTGTGTGTGTCTGACTGGTGTATGTGTGTGTAACAGGGATGGAAATTAACACCCGCCACCAGCCAAATGCGGGTGATTTTGTGTTGTGGCGGGTAAACTCGCTTCACCTACCGGCCACTGTGGCGGGTAAATAAAAAATAGCATAGAGAAAATTTGGGCGCACGCCTAAGCCGTTTTCCCGAGATCCTATGACAAATCCCGAGCGTCAAAGGCCAAAAAAAATCAGCGATGAAAAACGCGAAAAACTTCAAAACAGTGTAACGGGCTCACACTCAGATTGCCAGTTTACACAAATCACAAAAATAATCGGACCAGCTGGCTAAAAGCAGAATTCCCATATCTCTTGAAAGCTGCCTGGCTCGACTTTTTAGATGTAGAATTGACTGTAAAACTGTAAAATTATGAACTTTGTGACAAGATGTGGCTGCCGCCTGACTATGCGGTCTACCGGGCGACATTCTCACTCAAATTTCAGACTGTGACAGATCATTAATCGCTTTCTCTCTATAGGCTGTCCTCTACCTTTTTCGTCTTTTTAAATCTAACCATTTGTATAATCCGTGTAATTCTCTAGCCATTATAAAAGCTATCTTTCCCGGTTTTCTGCCACTATGTTGCGCGCGCATCCTGAATGTTTACAAACAAATAATTGGTAATCGAGTTGAAGCGTGTCTTCTTGTCTGATCGCAACTGTGAGGTGCGCGAATGGACAGAGCGGCCAGTAAACTGTCGTTCAGCTGCGAGGGCCAGCCCGACGTGCATGACTACTACACCTGTACAAATGCGAATGAAATTTTCCCTCAAAATGCTGACAAAAGTTTGATTAACGATTTCCAGCGCAGCCTCCATTGGTATTCTTGACCTGGAATGATAATATATAGTGTAGGCACGAAGAAAATAAAGGAAATTGCAAAAAACCTGGGAATAAATACATGGATTAGAAACAAATACAAATAAAACAAATTTTTTTGGAGCACCGAAGACCCATTTTGACCCAGGAAAATCCCTGGTTGGGACTAAAAACCTAAAACTGGAAGCCATAAAAGACCACTAATCGTCAAAAGATCTTGTAGTATTCATTTTGACATGCAGTTAAAAACAAGAAAGTGTCTGGTAAAAACATTGAGTGGCTGGTAGAT
This sequence comes from Mallotus villosus, assembly GCA_903064625.1. NCBI lineage: Eukaryota > Metazoa > Chordata > Actinopteri > Osmeriformes > Salangidae > Mallotus > Mallotus villosus. The sequence goes on along the minus strand of CAEFZP010005826.1, from coordinate 47,981 downwards.
TTTGAAATCCACCAGCCACAGTGGCCGGTGGACAACATTTTTAATTTCCATCCCTGGTATGTAACCTGTGTGTGTATAAACTGTGTGTTTGTAACCTGTGTGTGTGTGTGTGTGTAACCTGTGTGTGTGTGTGTAACCTGTGTGTGTGTGTGTGTGTAACCTGTGTGTGTAACCTGTATGTGTGTGTGTGTGTGTAACATCTGTGTGTGTGTGTAACCTGTATGTGTGTGTAATCTGCGTGTGTCCTGCAGGAGCTGTGCTACCTGTGCATGCAGCGCTCCCAGAGGAACGTTCCTCTGTACCTGCAGGAGGAGAGGAGGAGGGAGGAGCAGGAGGAGAATAGGGGGCTGCTCCTCCACCAACAGCTCAGAGACCAAGCCTACCTGCAGAGAGAGCGGGTCAGACACTCACACACACACACACTCTCATACACACTCGCACAGATAAATACACAGACACACACACACAGGCACACTCATCCACACATTCAGACTGTGTGACGTGTGTGAGTATGTGTATGTTTGTATACCTGTGTGTGTGTGTGTGTGTGTGTGTGTGTGTGTTTGTGCTCCTAGGCTGACCGTCAGAAGCTCAAGCAGCATGCCCAGAAGCTAGCAGCGTTTAACCTGGGTGTGGCCGATGCTCTGAAGGAACGCAAGACCAATCGCAGCTCCCAATTCCATGTAAACAAATGCGAGCTTGCCTTTTCAAAAAAAAGAAACAGACAATGATGAGTGGTCTTAATGTCATGTGACTTCTCCGTAGGTCAAAGCTATCAAGTATTTCACTCCTCTAACACCTGCCCACAACAACACAGACTATTTATTTATCTTTGATACCCACCAGGGTTCCTATATCTTCGGGGGGCGCCCCCCTACCCCCTCTAGGGGGCCCAGCCAGAAGAGCTACAGCCAGCAGCTGAGAGAGCAGGCGGGCTGGACGAGGGAGCAGAGCAAACACACCCAGAAGGACCAGGACATGCTAGACCGTCTGCAACAGGCCCAGCTGGCCCAGGAGTGAGTCCCACACACACATTCACCTAGATGCATATGTGCGCACACACACACACATACACACAGATACTTTCACACACACATACTGTACATACACACAAACATATACACACACACACCAATAGACATGCTCGGCTCTTGTGGTCATATGAATGTGGAGGGGTGTGTGTCAGGATTGCATTGCAGAAGACCCAGCAGATCCTGAAGAAACACAGCAATACTAAGAACTACCAGAGAGCCCTGGACACACAGGTGGAACACTGTCACACTCACACACTGACACACACACACACACAGCCTACCCCCCCTCCCCACAATTTTCACACACACACACCTACCTACGTGCATGCATGTAGCAGTACATCTCCAATAAAGCTTGTGTGGAGGGAGAAAATGTACAGGTGATTGACAGGTGTGTGGTCCTATGTACTGCTGTGATGTGCAGGTGGGGCCGGGTGATGACAGAACCAGATGTGATGAAGACAGGGGACTGATGCTCCCGCCTATAAACAAGCAGGATTGGGAGCCAGAGCAGGCAGGAAGCAGTTACGATAGCCGTATTACAGATCAAATCAGACACAAAACAAGAAAAGCAAGAAAGCAAGAACAAAAGGAAACAAATAATGAATAAACAGACAGACAGATGATAGACGGATGGATGGAGGGATGGATAGATCCATTGATCGATTCATAGATAGACAGACAGATAACCTGTCTTCTCCACCAGGTGGCAGACCAGGGCCCAGGCATCCCTGCACGCCAGCCAGACGGTGCCGTGTTTGGCCTTCTTGACTCCACCGCTGCCAGTCTGGCCAATCAGAGAGAGCGGGCCCAGCGGGTCTACCAGGAACAGCTGGAGATAGCCAATCGAAAGATGACGGCGGAGCTTGACCGTCGGCTGACCGAGGGGAAGGAGGAGAGAGAGATGCTGCGGAGAAACAAAGGGAGTAAGTGGAGGAGAGGAGAAAAGAGGGAGGAGAGGTGGAGAAGAAGAGGAGAGAGGGAAGGTGTCAAAGAGGCGAGGACAAGAGGGAAAGAGGAGAGGGTGGGTGGTAATACAGGTGTGTGTGTGTGTGTGCGCGCGAGTGCAGGCTGATAGCAGACCGGATCAGCCGCTTTGAGCGTATGCGGAGCCTGCGTTCCTCTTTGGAGACCACCTGGAGCTGCAGCGCCACTCTGAAACACCAGAGAGACCGTCAGGAGAGAAACTTTCTACGGTAGGAGGGGAGGAGAGGGAAGGAGGACAGACTTCCTACCTTAGGAGGGAATGGGGGCTTCCTACATGATGAGGAGGTGGGAGGGTAAGGTGGGGAAACACCATCAGGGTAGACTTCGTTCCTTCCTTCAGTTCTGTGGTTCTGTGTTCATCAAGTGGTGTTCTTTGAAAAGGTTCTGGTGCTAACAAGTTGGCTTGTTTTGACAGGTCTCACACTGGCCTGCTGATTGACCAGTGTGAACGCTATCGCAGGTGTCACCAGTGTCAGAAGAAGACCAGCAACTGTGGAGAGAGCAACATCTGGAAGTCTCACTGCACGCTAGGGACCAGATTCATGGTCTAAACAGACAGAAAGGGAGACTGACAGGAAGGCAAACCGACAGACAGGCTACAATTGCAATAAAACAGACATACATGTCTGACATTCTCTCGAACGTATAACAGTGTGGTGTGTTGTGTGTTAGTGTGCATTTTAGCATTGTATGCATTGCATATTCTGTGTGTAACGTGTAGGATAGTGTGAATTGCATATTTTGTGTGTGGGAGTGTGCTGTGGGATCTACTATTGCAAATGTGGTGCAATTGCTCACCACCAATAAAGTTACAGTACCATTAGTGTGTCAACCGAGCAACTCTCCATTCTCAGTCTGTCTCGCACACATCCCTCCCTCCCTCCCTATACCGAAGGCACAGAGGTAAGAACTGCTAAAGAGGATGATGTCGGCAAAGGACGAGGACAAGGGGATGAGGAA
>CAEFZP010005826.1:2500-40000 GCA_903064625.1 Mallotus villosus | reverse complement strand
GGTGGGAGACAACCCGATCCAAGACTAACAGAAAGCTCTGGTTCTTTGCTGATGTAGATGTGCCAGACAAAGCTGGAAGGTGACCCTTAGACCCATCCCACACACACACACAAACGCACACGCACACTTGCCTCCTCAGAACATAACAGGAAACATGTAGCTGAATGTAATTGTCACCTTTGGAATTATCGGAGTCATCGTGACTGGCTCGCTCACACACACAACCACATTATAAACAACTGAAGAGACACACGTCAGTCTCTCTGTTCTAGATGGTTAGTAATGAGTAGATGTACTGTGGGAAGCAGATAGCTGAACTAAAACCATAAACAGTTCCAGTATACAGAGTATGAAGAGAGAGGAGAGAGTGGAATAAAAGCATTCTTCTGATAGTTGTGGTCTGATAGCTGTGTGTGTGTGTGTGTGTGTGTGTGTGTGTGTGTGTGTGCATGTGAGTGTGTGTGTGTGTGTGTGTGTGTGTGTGTGTGTGTGTGTGGTGTGTGTGTGTGTGTGTGTGTGTGTGTGTGTGTGTGCGTGCGTGTGTGTGTGTGAATGAGTCAGTAGGTTGTTACTCCCTCAGGACTGGGTGGTTCTCACTATGTTTTACTCTGGATCAGAACATCCATCTCACTTGATTGCTCTCTCTCTCTCTCTCTCTCTATATATATAATATATATATATATATATGATCCATATCAGTGCATAAACTGCAAGCTATAAACCATTTAACTGTTTACAGTTTTTCACAATTGCTAAAACACTAAACCTCATTCTTTGAATCAAATGTTCAGTGAACTAAACCAATTTGTCAAATCAGACCCTCATTTGGCAAAACTCTTAAACACATTGTGTACAGTTTTGAGAAAATTGTTGCCTGTTTCAAGAAATGTGTTTTAACAATCGTGAAAAACTGTAAGTTGTTGATTTATTGATTGTGATTGGGAATAATGAGTCAAATATCTGGGAAATTATTGATTAGTTAACTAGTCAATTATTTGTGGAAAGGAACCACACAATGGGACCGGCTGAATCTTTGATCTAGACTCTAAAGACAGCCAGTTCAAGCATGGTTGATATTACAGTTTTTGACAATTGTTAAAACACAAAAAGTAAACATTTGGCTAAATATTCACAACCTAAACTTCATGTACCAATTTCTCAAACCAATTTGGCATTACTTCACACTCCCTTATCTGCATTAGACTCTGACTTTCATTGTTTAGACACTGATGTCAATTACGCATCACCTCGTTGTCAAAACACTTCACACAATGTTCCGTTGTTGCACACACAATCAACCTATTAAACACAACTATTCAAAGGTCTGGTGAGCAATTTGCAATCAGGACTGCAGCATAAAAAGGGCCTTGGGCCTCTGTTTTGTTTGGTGAACAATAGAGAACTTAGAACATATTGACAACCAGAGAAGGAGAGGGGTAAAAGTGAGAGGAGGAGGAAGAGGAAGAGGAAGAGAAGGACATAAAGGAGGGGGACAAGGGGGAGGAGGAGTAGGAGGACAGAGAGAAGGAAAAGGAGGAAGAGGAGGAGGACAAAGACGAAGAGGAGGACAAGGATGAGGAGGAGGACAAGGAAGAGGAGAGGACGGAAAGAGGAGGAGAAGGACAAGGAAAAGAAGGAGGAGGAGGTGAAAGAAGGAGAACGGTTGTCTCTAATGAGTTTAGGGACACTGTGGTAGATCATGTGCTCAACCATGGTTTGAGCATGAGGGAGGCTGGCCAGAAGGTCCAACCAAATCTCAGCCGCTTTACTGTTGCTGCAATCATTAGAATCTTCAGGATGGAGAACAAGTACAAAATCTATTTGCCTTGTGTACTGTAATACTGCATATCAATAGAATACAGTGTGCTCACAGTATTTGTATTTTGCAGGACTGAAAGAGAACCACACCATGGAGGAAGAACACACTTTCACAGCCGAACAGGAAACTGAAATTGTAAATATGGTTTGTGAGAACAACGCTATCACACTACGACAAATACAAACTAGGATCCTGGCTGACCATGCTACATTCAGGAACGTCCAGACCGTTAGCCTGTTCTCTGTGTGTACCAAAATAAAACTTGTTTTTGCTGCATATTTGGGTGCTATTTTATGTTTGACTATGAAAAAAGTAGACCTACATTGAGACATTTTACAAAAGGAGAAATGGCTCATTCTCCAGAGTCATTGTCATTCATATGGTGTGTTCCAATTTTGCACTACAGTGAGCTGTGAATGCTTGGTAGTGTGCAGCAAATGCTTAGTTGTGTACTGTTATGTGTGTGTCATTTGAAAATATGTCTGTGTGTAACAAATGAGAACAAGAGTTCCATTTTGTGAACAGGTAAGAGATTTGATGGCAAAGAGTCATCTTGCAAAGGAAGTTTCAGGTTTAGCATTTTGTGTGTGAGGTTTTCAGTTTTGTGTGTGCAGTTTTGAGAAAGACGTTAATGTTTTAAGAAACGTATTTTAACAATTGTCAAAAAACGGGTTATTCCACCGGGTTTTATATGAATTGCGTATATTTAAAAACAATGTTAAACCAAGCAATTTCCAACCTCTTAGAGCTCATGAAGTGTCTGCCAGCATATAGTCACACTCACTCTCTAACCCTACCCTACTGTGTGTATTGTGTGTGTGTGTGTGTGGGAGGGACTCAGCTGATGTGAAGGATATTTAATACCAGAGTGTTTGGTTAGTGTTTGCTTACTGTTGCCAATGAGACATGGATGTTGTTGGTGTTGTTATTGTCCCAAGGCAGTCAAAATGATCAGTTGCATAAACCAGAGCTCTGATCAAATTGCACACCACACGCAAACACACACACACACACTCACACACACACACACACACACACACACACACACACACACACTAGTATTAACATTCTGTAGTTAACCAATAACCATATCACTGAGATCCACTAGTTATAACATGATAATTGTCTGACTGTCCTTATGACTGAGAGGAGAGACGAGAAAGAGAGGGTCTGGTTGGGACTGGTTGTCGCAAAGTATGACGTATACAGCTAGTTGCAAGCGTGCACGAGTCTCGGAGCCAGCTCGGAGCAGGGGAAAAGTGAGCCCCTGTTTAAAGCTAAACCGGAGGAGGCGGAAGTGGAAAGATGGCGCTGTCTGGTTTCGCGCTCTCGCTTGCCTCACTGCGCCATCTTGGAAGACAATTCTGGCTCCCTCTAGTTATAATATCTCTATGGAGGAAAGGAGAGGAGTGTGGAGGGGAAGGAGTGGAGAGGAAATGAGAAGAGAATAGAAGGAAAGAGGAGTAAATTGAAGGAGGAGAGAGGAGGAGCAGGGGAGGCCCTAGCACATTTGGCGCTCTAGGCGAGCTTCACTCGTGGTGCCACACACACACACACACACACATACACATTTAAAAAATATAAATTTTTATTATTATTTGTTAAAATTATTATTACTCTTTTGCCCTGCAAGACTGCATTTCTTTCAAATAAACACAACAACGATCGCAACGATGAACTAACATTAAATAAAGAACACGATATCCCTGAGAAAATGTCACGTCTGTGCTGAACTACGCTCCGGCCACGCCCCCCTGTTCAACGGTGCACACACATTGCAGTGCAGCTGAATTTGAACTGAGCTTTCGACTGAATGGCAATAACACGGAACGTCACAAGCTAACTAGCTAGCAAGATTACATACAATCCATTCGCTAAAGTTGACAATACAACACTTGGATTTTTACCAGTATTCTTCACTTGTTTTGCCGTGTTTGTCTTCCTTAATGGGTGTGCTATAGCCTATGCAACGATTAATATATTTGTAGTGTTGTTGCACTGGCCATTGGCTTTATATGTGCGCCCCTATTTTAATCATGTCTTTTTTGTATAATGTAGAATAAATTGACATTTTTTATATACCCGCCTCTGTAAAATCCTTAAAGAACTATGTGACGGGGAGTAGGAAAACGTTCAATGATAATACATATTTTCTTCTTAACTCCACTAAAGTGCCCGGGGCAATTCACGCATTCATGAACGTTTTCTTCTCTGGAATTCATTCAAGGCTAAGAACAGAATTTAAGGATTTACCTTTTGCCTTCGCAAGTTTCTCTTCTTCTTTTCTTTTCTTTTAAAATTCCGCCCCGGATGACTTTTGCCTCTTCATTAGTTTGTTCTTCAAAGTTCTTGAACACACACATTCTAACCAAACGCCTCACTGTGCTAGCATGTTCTGATAACACCAAGGAGCCCCCTTTCCGTTTTCGATTTTTGGCTCATTTTAATAATGTTAGAAAAAAGAAAATTACGTCAAAATTGGTGATATAGAAGGGGGCGCAACAAAAAAACAAACTGCCCAGCAAAAAAAACAGTTTTTTGTTTTGCTGGGCGCCTTTTTTTTGCGCCCCCTTCTGAGTGGTGCACTAGGCGACCGCCTATACCGCCTGTAGGAATAACCGCCCCTGAGGAGGAGACAAGAGGAGAGGAGTCAACCAGAATCATTCTAGTGTCCTCGGAGAACACGTTCTGTGTACCTATACAGGGGGGGACCACTGTCCTCAGGCCTCAGGGAAATCTGTTCCCCCAGGGAAATCTGTTCCCCTGTCCTGGACTGAACCACAATTGACCCAGAAGGAGACTTCCTTCCTGGCCACACATTCCTCCATGCTGGCTAGCATTCCTCACACATCTCATAAGACGGCTCTCAGAAGCCTCCACTGGCAGGGTGTGTGATTGGCTGAAAACAGCTGCTCCAACACCACCAGGAAGGCCTAGAGGAAGGACAGAAAGAAGGTTGGATGGAGAGAGTGGAGAGGGTCGAGGGAAGAGAGTGAGAAAGGGGGAGATGGGGAATGAGACAGAGGGAAGTGGAGGGGGAGACAAAGAAATATGAGTAGAGGGAGAGAGAGAGAGAGAGAGAGAGAGAGAGAGAGAGAGAGAGACAGGGGGCTTAGAGAGAGATAGAAATGGAGAGAGAAAGAGGGAATTCCTGCATGTGATTGTCGGAAAAAATTAACAGGAACAACACTGGGGAATGCTGGTCACCACGGTGACGGGGGGCAAACAAATGGCCCCTTTCATAACAACTCAAGACAAACAGTATCCTCACCAATGTAGAGCCCCACGCATCATATCTGTCTGCCCATTTGTCTGCTTGTCTGTCTGCTTGTCTATCTGTCTGCCAGTCTGCCAGTCTGCCAGCCACTTGTATGTCTGCTTGTCTGCCTTTCTGCTGGTCTGTCTGTTTGTCTACTCGTCTGTGTGATAGTCTGCCTGCCTGTCTGTTGGTTTACTGGTCTGTCTGCCTGCCTGCTTGTCTGCCTGTCTGTTTGTCAGCTAGTTAAACCAGACAGTCTGATAGAAACTGTCAGTGAGGTTTTGTTCTGCCCAGAGCTTTCTGACCCAGATACACAACCAGCTCTGGCTGATTGTGATGGTGTGTTCCCCATCAGTGGAATGATCTAATGTGGGCTCTATAGAAACAACACTGACAACACCTCTTTACACACCCCATTAGCTGTGCAGCTACAGTATGTGCCCTGGCAGCTACAGTAACTGTGCCCAGGCGAGCTACACATCAAGCAGCGTCTGTGTGTGTGTTTATGCTGGTGTGTTTATGCTGGTCTCAGTTAGTGTAGTTGAGTGTGTATATCTGTGTGTCTGTCTTTCTGTGAGAGAGTGTGATGTGTGATAATGGATTCTAAATGAACCCATAATACCTGTCCAACGACTGCTTGGAGACTTTATTAGACTTTGTAGTCTTATAATCTTACCTGGACAAGTGTGAACCTCTCTTCCAGTGACGTGCGGCCAGGGAAGGCAAGGGAGGCAGTGCCTCCCCTGTGTCATCATAAAATGTAAAAAACAAATAATTATGAAAAATAAAAAATGTATGTGTCCACTGATCTGTGATAGAAATGTAATTATTGTATGATTCCAATCATTCCAAAGATTTTTATAGTCAATATCGCTGATTTTGTGTATCCCTGTTCAAATACGAGAAAGACGCGAAAGGAGGCAGCGACTAGCCGAGCCTCCTCTCGGATTGCGCAACCCCTCACAAACTGGACTGAGCTAGCCTCGGTGCCGTCTCAAGTCGGACAAAAGAGTCTAACCAGAATTCACTAGGTGCGTTCGACATGACCTCGCTTCATGCAGCGCTGCAGCTGGCTGCAGGCGGCTGACTTGAAACAGTGAATTCTGGTTAGACTTTTTGTCCGACTTGAGACGGCGCCGAGGCTAGGTCACTGTGACGTAGCCATCAAAGTACCGTGAGATCGATTCGAGAACTGCCGGCTGTGTAGCCGAGCGCATTTTCTCAAGAGCAACTGCACGGCTTCAAATGACGACACAGCTATTTCATGATTGGCCAGACTCACACACGACAACTTTGACGCTTGTTTTGTAATTATTCTGACACCTTCAGTTTCGCCAATGCTCAAATCCGGACCAAACAATTTGATTGAGTAAAACATTTGTTGAAGAAAGGGTTTTGGGCCACCTCTTCTACTAACGGAAAGACTAAGTTTAATTATAAATAAAGTAACGTAAGCAAACAGCGCTTGATCGGCCATGACTGACATCAACGCAGCAAACCACGAGAAGCTGGAATGTCCAACTTCACAGAGCCGTTTTCAACTCCTCCGACTGCAAGCGGCTACTCTCGCCGGTCGTTTCATGCAGCCGCAGTCCATGTCGAACGCACCTATTGTCTCTGCCTATCACGGCTAGCTTGATTGTATTCATTTTCAATTTTTATGTCAGGTTGATCTGGGCCAAGCTCTTTTATTTTTATTTTATACACTAAAGTTCTCCTCTCGAAATAATTTTGGAGAAGATATAGAATAGAATTTGATAACGGCTGAAGACCGGAGTCATCATTTTCAATAACGTAAAGTAGGTCTTCCTGTTGCACAAATTCACTGTAGACTGCTTGGGGCGATTATTTCAGCGCCCATTAGGCATCATATTAGAGGACGCTGATTGGCTAAATATGTGTTGCTGTGGTATATTTTGTTAGCAACGGTCAGCAATTCACCTATCACCAGCAGGTGGTAGGCGTTTCGATGGCCGATTTTTCTAGCGCCCCAGATGTCGAGCATGTAGTAAATTGATCCCAAAACTGATTTTTGGTATATATATACACCACACGTTATTGTGTATTTTTTAACACAATCATGCTTAAAATTAGTAGTTATTGTTTAGAAAATATATAACATGAAAAACTAAAATCTAAAACACTTTTTACAAGGGAGGGCGGCGCGAAAATCTAAAACACTTTTTACCAGGGAGGGCGGCGCCCTAGCGCCCTCACTAGACCACTTTCAAACCTACGTCACACGACTGTCAAGCTGGCTCAACTGCGCATGTGGGTTGCAAAAGACGAACTTCTCCCGGGTATAATACACTTGGAGTGTCGATCAGGTCATCATATAGGCTATCTCTGTTCACTGGATTACAGGGCTTGACATTAACTTTTTGAGGCACTTGTCCTTTGGACGAGTGCATTTACATTTCACTTGTCAATGCACAAAAGTCACTTGACCCCCATAGCTTTAAATAGCCTGACCAAGTGATCGGGCAAAACTAGCCTGGCTAACGGAGGTCGCTTTCTCAGGAAAATGAGTAATGAAACAGGCTCGGTTAAAGAAATCCGATATGCTGGCTATCTTCAGCAGGCTCGTATCTACGTTAGGCAGTCCTCTCTGACGTTTCTGGAGTGAAATACAACATTGTGCACACTGCCAGTGAGCGACGAGTCTGACTGAGGCTAATGGGGACGCAGTCTCACACTCAAATTGCCAATTTAAACAAATCATAAAAATAATCGGACCAGCTGGCTAAAAGCAGAATTCCCATATCTCTTGAAAGCTGCCCTGCTCGACTTTTTAGATGTTGAATTGACTGTAAAACTGTAAAATTAGGAACTTTGTGACATGAAGCGAAGACATGGCTGCCGCTCCACTATGCGGTCTATACCTGGCGACATTCTCACTCAAATGTCAAGACTTTCGTGACCCAAATCAAAATTCTGATCCGACAGATCAATGGGGAATCGCTTTTTCTCTCTCTAAGGCTGTCCTCTGACTTTTTGGTCTTTTAAATCTAACTATTTGTATGATCCGTGTGGTCCTTTTGGCATTGTAAATGCTATCCTATCCCGGTTTTCTGAAACCTAGCTGCGCGCGCATCCTGAATGTTGGTAAACATGAAAGTGGTCTACCGTTGTATTCCCGGAACAAGTGTGTCTTGAGCCTTTTCTTGAAGGTGGGGAAGGTTAGTGTCTCTGATGGAGGTGGGGAGTTGATTCCACCACTGAAGGGCCAGACAGGAGAAGAGCTTGTGTTGGGACCCACCTTTTAAAGAATAAAACAACATTTGTCTTTTTGTTATGGACTGTGTATACTTTCATTTGCATTGAATCAGTATGAATTGTGGAATTGTGATGGAAAATTAAGAACACGGAGGGTGCACTCTCTCTGAGCCGCTATAACTTTAACGCTTTTCTTTGGCCAAATATGTAGCTACATATCAGCATAGCTATGGGATATGAAACATAACCATTAGTCAATATGAAAGCAGCCAGTTGAATGATGAATTGATGCTGCTCTGTTGAATTCATAGCCTATATTTGTAATTCTGACTTTGAAAGAGTCAGTGCCTCCCCAGCCACGAACCTCACTGAATGTCACTGCTTCTGTCCAGAATCAGTCTGTATGTGTGTGTGTGTGTGTGTGTGTGTGTGTGTGTGTGTGTGTGTGTGTGTGTGTGTGTGAGAGAGAGAGAGCCAACAGGGGTAGGTGGGTGACAATAGCCAGCCTGCAGGACAAACCACTACCATGACGACCGAGCCAGCAGTCCAATACAGTGACTTCTTTCATCAAGGCCCCGCCCACTTGAAGGAGAAGGTCAGAGAGAGAAGAGGACGGCTCGGCTCTCCTTCTCTTCCTCCTCCCCCTCTTTCTCTCCCCCCTTGTCTTCCTCTCTTCTGACCTCTGTTGTCCTGTCCTGCTCTTCTTCCCTCCTCCTCTTTCCCCTCTTTTCCCCTCTCCTCCTTGTGAAGATGTGCTGAATCTCATTACCTCCAAGACTCCCCTTACAACCCCCAGACTTCACCCATGACTGTGTGACAGCGTGTGTATGTGTGAGTTTGTGGGCACGTTCAGGAAGTGTTCACCAGTATTATGAAGACTTAGCAACTCTGAAATAATGTGTTTGTCACGTGACCGGGTGGGATATTACCAGCGGAGGAAGCACTGTAGACGGTAATCCCGAGCTCCGGGTGTCCACGGTAGCCTAGTGTAGATGGACGCGCACCAAAACAAACCCATCTGCTTATGGAGACGAGTAAACTTTAACGGAATAACGAAAATACACCGTTTATCAGTTAATCAGTGACGTAAACCATTTTCTGTTTGTTTTCACCCGTTCTGCTTCTTTTTCAAAAAAAGAAGTACTCCCGCGTATCTTTTCCGTTACTGAATCCTCTGATGCGCGCGGGGAATCAGCAACAGTCCCGTTACCACCGTCACACCTGCCAATACACACCATGCGCGCGTGGGGTGCGCTCTTTCGGTAAGGACATTCACCACTAGTTTGGCTTCTTTCACCAACACTCACACTATCACAGCTACAATGTTACGCGAAACGCAGTGGAGCAAGACGCACAGAAAGTTGCGTAAGCGTCAAGATCATGTTCCGAGTACAACATTGTAATGCTATAATTTTGATCTGGACTCAAATGTAATGTGCCATGACTTGATTCGAAGGTCATTGTTTCGTGGATATTCATTTTGGGCAGAGTTCATTAACTTAGCGATAGATTTAATTGTGTGATAGATAGATAGATATATACTTTATTAATCCCGTGTGGGAAATTCTGGGAATTATCGTTAATGACAACTAAAGTTGTGTTAGTCAGTGAGCGAGTTCTGTACTGCTGTAACTGGCAATGTCTCACGCGGTCAGTAAGTTTACAAACCACTCAGTCAGTCAAATTCTGGAAAATTCTGTCCGACCTCTAACCCCTGACCCAGACCTATGTGAGTATTTTAAGCTTTATTAAAACACTGGGAGTTTACAAATGACAACATTCCTCTGCAGATGAAAATTCCACTGCTGGAACCAACTCTGGTCTCCTTTTGAATACAGTATGGCTTTGAGCTGAAGGGAGGGGCAGTGATGAAAGTTATGGGAATGTTTCCCAGCCTCTGTGTATAGTATGTGTGTGTATGTGTGTGTGTGAGATGGCCTATACATCCTCTCATGTACACAGCAGTTAATCTCTGGTTGGAACATTCTGTCAGAACAGAGAGATAGAGAAAGTTCCGGGAAGGGAGGGAGACACAGTGATAGAGATGGATAGAGAGACAGGGATAGAGAGACAGGGATAGAGAGACAGGGATAGAGAGACAGGGATAGAGATGGAGAGCGAGACAGGGATAGAGAGACAGGGATAGAGAGACAGGGATAGAGAGACAGAGATAGAGAGACAGGGATAGAGAGACAGGGATAGAGAGACAGGGATAGAGAGACAGGGATAGAGAGAAGGAGAGGCATAACGATTTTAAGGATCCTGGGAATCTGTGGATGGACATCAGTGTCAGACAGACAGTGTCAGGCTGTCTGAAGATCATGCAGATAAAAACGAAAAAAGGCACTTTCTACCAGATCTGGAGCCCCACCAGTACTCAAAAAGCAATGATGCGTCATGAAATGAAATAATAAAATCATCTTCAACCTTGAATAAGATTAAGGCAATACAGTTTTAAAGTATGACCACGTTTTCTTAACTGTAGGAGTACCCTTTCCATTGTCTCTGACTCTGCCTGAAAGGACATCCTTTGGGACACCATAGTTTAAGCAGCTGATAGGGCACACATGACGTTATCTCCACTCACTAAGACATGCTATGAAATCGTCTTGCGCTAGAGAGCACATCCTTATAATGTATTGCACAAAGGGGCATCCTGGATGGCACTCCCAAAAATCTTCCCTTATGAAAAACAGCAAATAGGGCACGTCCTCTAGTTTTCACCAGTCAGGAGAACCCCCCGGGGTCTGCCATTGAGTGAGATCTCTCCCCTCTTGTCTCTCCCTCTGCAGGTTCCTCTCCTCCTCTACGGCTTCCCTTCCCCCCTTTCTCCTCCTTCTCTTCGTCTCCATGGTAGCTCCCTCCAGACCTCAGTGGCCCCTCCATCAGCGCGGTCCTGTCGTCCTGCCCCGGCACACGCAGGAGGCTCCGCCCCCCCCACTTCCTGTCCCTGGCCCGACTGGATGTGGCGTCCCCCTGCGACCCGGCATGCCACCACAGAGCCCCTCCCCCCAGCTACTGGGACCTGCGGCGCCTGCTCTCCTACGAGACGCTGCACTCCAACGGAACACTCACAGAGACCGACGTGGGTATCTATGGCTACAGTCTCCGCCCCCCACCTGAGACACGCCCTGACCCTGAGGCCGTCGGCCTGGCCTCCCGTCCTCGCTCTCGCCGGCGGCGCCAGATCTTTGGGCACGACGGGCGCTTCAGCATCACAGGGCGGGAATTCCTGTCGGGCTACCCGTTCTCCACGGCGGTCAAGCTGTCCACGGGGTGTTCGGGAACACTGGTGGGCGAGCGCCATGTTCTCACGGCGGCCCACTGTGTCCACGATGGGAAGAACTACGTCAAGGGAGCTCAGAAGCTCCGCGTGGGCTTCCTGAAATCCAAGTCCCGTGAAACACCCTCCTCCCCCTCTCTCTCCTCCACCGGTCACCGTGACAACTCTACATCCTCTCCGACCATCGCCCTCGGTTACCCCTCCCCTCCAGCCGAGGAGAAGATGAAGTTCCAGTGGATCCGAGCCAGACGCACCCACGTGCCCAAGGGCTGGGTCAAGGCTGGGGCGAGTGCCAACGAGCTGGGCATGGACTACGACTACGCCCTCCTGGAGCTGAAGAAGCCCCACCGCCGCCGTACCATGAAGCTGGGCGTCAGCCCGCCTACCAAGCGGCTACCTGGAGGCCGGGTCCATTTCTCGGGTTTCGACAGCGACAGGCCAGGCCAGCTGGTCTACCGCTTCTGCCCGGCAGGTGAGGAGACAGGAGACCTGCTGTACCAGCACTGCGATGCCCAGCCCGGGGCCAGCGGATCAGGGGTCTATGCCCGCCTCTGGAACAGGAAGAGAGGGCGCTGGGAGAGGAAGGTGGTGGGCGTGTTCTCGGGCCACCAATGGGTGGAGAGGGACGGCCGGGCGCAGGAGTTTAACGTGGCGGTCAAGGTGACGCCGCTCAAGTACGCTCAGATCTGCTACTGGATCAAAGGAAATTACGTGGACTGTAGAGAGGGCTGAGGAGGAGGGGAGGGAAAGGAAGGAGGGGATATAAGAGGAGCAAGGAAAGAGCAGAAGAGACGATAGGAAGGGAGGATAAGACAGGAGACGGGTCAGGACAGAGGGAGATCAGTAGCCCGGGCGACACTATGGCTCTGTTATAATGGTGAAACACTCATACTCTCTATACTCTACTACCAAACATAAAAAGAAAGAAGAGAATTTCAGCTTCTACCTTAAACTGCTGCCCCTGCATTTGGAGCTCAGAGCACGAAGAACTCCACTAAGGACACTGCTGTCTATGGCACAGCATTCTGACGTTGCTACTTAGTTTCATGTTTTGTTTCATAATGTCTAAAACACATTTCACTGCACCTCCTAGTCCTACTGACACACCTGTCTGTGTTCACGCCTGTTGCACACACACGTTCTCCAACCGTGCTATGGAGATAAATATGAATGTAACTGAAAAAGACCAAAAACTTGTTTGTTACCAGTCACATTTTCCCCTGTCCAGTTGTAACCCACCTGTATCATTCGAGCCCTCTCCAGCTTCACTGTTCTGCACAGCTCCTGCTTAAACTAGCTATCCAAGTGTTCTGCACAGCTCCTGCTTAAACTAGCTATCCAACTGTTCTGCACAGCTCCTGCTTAAACTAGCTATCCAACTGTTCTGCACAGCTCCTGCTTAAACTAGCTATCCAACTGTTCTGCACAGCTCCTGCTTAAACTAGCTATCCAACTGTTCTGCACAGCTCCTGCTTAAACTAGCTATCCAACTGTTCTGCACAGCTCCTGCTTAAACTAGCTATCCAACTGTTCTGCACAGCTCCTGCTTAAACTAGCTATCCAACTGTTCTGCACAGCTCCTGCTTAAACTAGCTATCCAACTGCTCTGCACAGCTCCTGCTGCTATCCAAGTATCCCAGAAAGATCAGGGGCCTCATTTATCAAGCGTGCGTAGAAATTGTTCGAACGTGGAGGTTTGGAATATTCCCACTAACAGTTTAAGGTGCGATTTATCAAACATTCGTACGAGCGGCATACGCACACTTCCAAGAAATATCTTGGCATGATAAATTGCAACTTTTGTGTGGATCCATTTGTACGCACGGTTTACGCACATATTAGTGCGTACGAACGGTTGATAAATGAAGCCCCAGGTGTGTGCATCGCTGATGGGTCAGGAGCAATCTTAACTGAGCATGACTGTGCTGTACCTGCCTGGCCACTGAACGGTGGGCGCCCCCTAGTGGAGCCAGAAGGAAACTAAATGCATTTCTGATGCATAAACAGTTCCGTCGTCCAACTCGTAACGCCTTTCTAGGTCTCTGTAACAATCCTGCAGTATATCATGTGCCACCATGCAAAAAAAATAAACACTTTCTTATCTCTTACTTAGTTTCAGCTTATCAGACGATGAGTAACACAAACACACACACAAATCTGTTCCACAAATGATTATACTGATGTAGGCACCTTCTTTTAACAGTTTTATTAGCGGATGTCGAGGGCAAAAGGCATCCCGTTGAATACTGTTTAAGTTGACAATCTATGGACCAATCCCTGCCCCTTAACATGCGATCACATGTTCAACCAGGTAGACACTGTGTCCAGGGAAACAGCACAATGATAGACAATGAGAAACATTTGGCTGATAGCAGGAGTGAACCGTTCTGTGTCCCTGGGTAGTGGCCCGACTGGGTGGGCCTTCTGCACATTCCGAAAAACGACATTGGTCCTTGGCAAAAGCTCCACCCGTGTGGGGGTAACCAGGGTACCAGTACATGCGTACCCAGTGAGAAGGCAGATGGAAGGACACACGGCACTGATCCCGACACTGGCACAACTGTTAAGGACTTGGGGTGGGTCTCAATAGGCTGCAGACCTCCCACTGCCGGAGGAGACCAGGAGGGGAGGCCAAGTGAAGAGTATGGAGACACTCCAGTCTGTTCAGCTCTGTGTGTCCATAAGGCAACCTAGTAACAAGGTGATCTTAGCGACAAGGTGACCCTAGCAACAAGGCAAGCACTCTGCAGTAACACTCTGGTAACTGACTGAGGTGAAAGGCATGGGCTCGGAGCGTGCACACACAAACACACACACACACGCACACACATACAAACACACGCATACACACACAGGGATAAAGCGTATTAATTCTGCCGGTTCCTGTCTAAAGGCGGTTTAACATAGCGGTGCCATGACAACCAGTTTTTCTTTCTACGTTTGGACGACCTGAAGAACAGACATGTGTTACCATAGCAACATCCATGATACGTATGAAACATGCTTGAGGACACACAACGTTTGTGTGTGTTATTGACAGGTTATATGAAGACACGATAAGGGGAGAAGGACCAGGTGTAAGACAGGAACCACTGATCTTGGACCTATCTCCAACCTCACCCATCTCCTCCATGATTGGCTGACTGAGCCTAAGGCTGGCCTGTCATTGGCCAAAGGAGGCAGACTCTGGCCCCTGTTTGGTCCCCTGGGCATTGAGCATCTTTGGTGGAAGTCGGACAAGGCCGCCCCCTCCCCCTCTGTTGCCTGGTGGCGCTGGGCCTCAAACAAAGTCACATGACACAGTAAGCTAATGCCCTGTGTGCTAACAAACAGTATACAAAATAAAAATATTCTTTAAATAGGTAGAAACATCGCGTGAAAAATAGAACCGTATCAAAACACTTAGGAGTTCACAGTCTGTCCCCCCAAACCTCCTCCATAAACGCCCCTCCCCTCCCATGCATCCAAAGTTCCAGTAATGGAGCGAGGTGGGGAGGGAGGGAGGAAATGGGGGGGGTGTAGTGGGTCCTGCTCCCTAGACGGGGGCTGCCCTGACTGGGCTGCTACTGGGACTTGAGCCCAAGGCTGCTGGAGCTGAGAGGGTAGGAGTAGGCCTTGCCCAGGACGATGCGGTCCCTCAGAAGCTTGAACAGCACATAGTAGTTGCAGCACAGGATCAGGCCCAGGGACAGGGTGTGGTTCCAGTGCTCCGAACGCAGCAGGGAGTACAGCTGGTACAGGACCACGCTGGACTCGATCCAGATCAAAAGGTTTAGGATCCGCAACGGCTTGTGGAACAGGAACTAGGGAGAGGGAGGGAGAGTTCAAATCAGACGGACACAAATACAGATGATACACACACACAGTTGGAGAAGCAGATAAGGCAATAACAGATAAAGACGACAGACAGACGACAGACAGACAGACAGACAGACAGACGACAGACAGACACAGACAGACACAGACAGACAGACAGACAGCATGAATAGACATAAATACAGACTGACAGACAGAGACAAAAAGGCAGGAATCTAGAGAGACAAGACAAAGAGGCACAAAGTGACTGAGACATGCTGACTGACTGACAAACAGACAGAGAGGCAAGCCTCCCGACAGACCAAGAGACAGACAGACAGAATGAGACACAGACAGACACAGACAGACAGACAGACAGACAAGCCTCCCGACAGACCAAGAGACAGACAGACAGAATCAGACACAGACAGACACAGACAGACAGACAGACAGAGAGGCAAGCCTCCCGACAGACCAAGAGACAGACAGACAGAATGACACACAGACAGACACAGACAGACAGACAGAGAGGCAAGCCTCCCGACAGACCAAGAGACAGACAGACAGAATGAGACACAGACAGACACAGACAGAGAGACAGAGAGGCAAGCCTCCCGACAGACCAAGAGACAGACAGACAGAATGACACACAGACAGACACAGACAGACAGACAGAGAGCAAGCCTCCCGACAGACCAAGAGACAGACAGACAGAATGAGACACAGACAGACACAGACAGACAGACAGAGAGGCAAGCCTCCCGACAGACCAAGAGACAGACAGACAGAATGAGACACAGACAGACACAGACAGACAGACAGAGAGGCAACCCTCCCGACAGACCAAGAGACAGACAGACAGAATGAGACACAGACAGACACAGACAGACAGACAGAGAGGCAAGCCTCCCGACAGACCAAGAGACAGACAGACAGAATGACACACAGACAGACACAGACAGACAGACAGACAGACAGACAGACAGACAGACAGACAGACAGACAGACAGAGAGGCAAGCCTCCCGACAGACCAAGAGACAGACAGACAGAATGAGACACAGACAGACACAGACAGACAGACAGACTGAGAGGCAGACAGGCAGACAGACAGACTCACATAGAAGCGTGCGTGGGAGACGTCGGAGGGCAGAGCAACGTTGTAGGGTCCTACAGCCTTGTAGAGACAGCGACTGTGTCTGACCAACACACCCTGGGGCCAGATGGTGCTCTCTGACCACCTGCAACACACACACACACACGGTGGCACAAACAAAGAAACACACACACGGAAGCTTTGAATACTAGATGATATGCAAGTGGATGCAAATCCTCACATAACTGTGTGTTCTGTCAAGGCCAACGAACAAAGTGACACTGTCCTACCCAGCGTGCCAGCACTGCTCAGAGGCCTATGTAACGTGTGGGTGAATGAGAGAGGATTAGCATCATGCAGATGTCTAAAGGTTATTGACCTTCATTAACGAGTACAGGTTCAGAGGAGGTTCTTTATTAACGAGTTCAGGTTCAGAGGAGGTCCTTTGGTCCTGCTCCTCTAGACAACCCCTAGCCGCCTTTAGAAACCTGTAAGAATCTAAACCTATCAAAACATACGATAGCTTTATCGCAACCTATAATGACGTGCTAAGCTATTAAAAATGAGCTACTATTCTTATCAACATGCTGAAATGTACTGAACAAAATTATAAACGCAACACTTTTTGCCCCCATTTTTCATGAGCTGAACTCAACTGAAAACCAGTCAGTTAGGGTTAGGGTAAGAATTTCTGCACAAACTGTCAGAAACCGTCTTAGGGAAGCTCATCTGCATGCTCGTCATCCTCATCAGGTCGGGGTCTTGACCTGACTGCTGGTCAGGTCGAGGGTTAGCTCAGGTCGGGGTCTTGACCTGACTGCTGCTTTATAATTTAGTTCAGTGTATATAAATGTATTTAAAGTATTAATACTAAGTCTGTTTGTGTTCAGGTATGTGTCCAGGTGTGTGTACAGCCAGGTGTTTGTGTATGTGTCCAGGTGTGTGTGAGTCTCACAGGTGCTGGGGAGCGTTGCTGTAGGACCCGTGCTCCAGCCTCTGCCAGCGCCCCAGGTGAGCGGCTGAGCGGTGCAGCATGTCACAGTAGCCTGGGGGCAGCAGCTGGCTCATCAGCATCACAAAGGCGTTGATCCACACCATGATCAGGTGCTCACACGACCAGCGCATGTCGTAGTACTGGGTACTCTGGAGGGGGCACGCACACACACACACACACACACACACAAAACGCACCCACACACAAAATGCACCGACATATACACACACACAATGATCAGGTGCTCATACAACACATCAATGTCCCAGTAACGGCTACAGCGGGAGATAGGAAGAGTTTGAAAACACACACACACACGCCCACCTTGACGAAGCACAGCGGCAGGAAGGCCACATAGTAGGCGCTGAACAGTGAGTTGAAGAGCACCTCCTTGATGCGCCGGTTGAAGTCGCTCCTCAGCTCCTCCACCTCCTCGCGGATCAGCTCCGGGGAGGGGGGGCAGGTGTGGGCGGGGGCGTGGGCGGGGTTTGTGAACTGCTCCCGCAGGTTCTCCTTCAACAGAGACAGGAAGTCCCTGGGTCTGAAGAACGGCCCGTCCGATTGGTCCAGGTCGCCGTAGCTGCAGTCGCTGGTATCGGCTGGCTCCGCCCCTCCTGGTGGAAGCAACACAAGGGTACGTACACCCCAAATCTGAAGAGAGAAAGAAAGGGGGAGAGGAGAAAAGGGGAGGGGATGTTTTACAAAACAGTGAGATTATGCCATTATGCTGGTAACTTGCACACTTATTTTAGTGTGCTAGGGATGGCGTCAACACGCCAACATGCCAGTATGCTGATATTTTTTTGTTTTGTTGTGCTAACATGCTAGGAAGCTAGCAAACTTGCAAAAGCTTTACGCAAGTGAGTTGGAAGCACCCTGGCGCGTACGTACGGGTAACCCAGGAACAGCAGGTTGAGGACAGAGTTGTCCTTGAACAGGTTGACCAGGGTCCAGCACAGAACCCAGCCACACAGGGTCAACATGATGAGTCGGGCGGTGATCAGAAGCACATACCGGACCAGAGAACACGGGCTGGTCTGTGATGCCTGGGGGGAAAGGGGGAGGACATTACTGATGGAAAACATCCAGAAGACAGGAGGAGGGGCGGGGATAGAGAGATAAGTGGAAAGTCTAAGAAAGACAAACGGAGAGAGTGAGCGAGAATGAGTTTTTTTTTATTGACAAAAAGTGAGAGAGAAAAAAGAAGAGACCTGTGTATTCATTCAAATGGAAGGACTTGTCAAAACAGTTCAACGTTGGTTACGTTCAGAATCCCTCTTCTGAGAGGCTTAGGCATTCCAAATAAGTGTCAAACAAAGAAAGTGGTTTGTGTGCATACCTCAGATACTATGGTCCAGACAAGTCTCCTAGCCAACATGACGGTGATGAAGACAGCCAGGTGACAGTCCATCCGGTGAAAGTTCTATAGAGACGAACAGGAGCGAGCCGTGTTTGGTGGCGTGTGCATGTCTACGCACGCGCGCGCGTCACTTTGTTTTTGCTCTCTCACCAGCAAGGCAGAGACGTGATGTGTGTGCATTCTCACCAGCGAGGGGTACCACCAGAAAGCCCTGTAGATGTTCATGTACTGGACAAACAGTGCCACCAGTAGATACAGGAAAAGGAGGAACTCAAACAGGAGGCTGCTGTCCAATGGGAGCTCAGGGATCCGGGAGTGACGGACAGGCTCCGGGGTTATGAGGGCTGAGAGGGGCGGGGCTGACGGGCCCACGCAGGTACTGCTTCTGGAGGACACACAATCAGTCAGTGTGTGTGCGTGTGCTTTACGTGTGTGTGTGAGTGTGTGTGTGTGTGTGTGTGTGTACCTATTTCTGATTCCGGTTCCGTTGCCCAGCCCCCCCCCCACCAGCGTCTGCAGGGAGGGCAGAGCGGTGCGGCTCAGCTGCTGTCTACTGGGTCCCCTGCGGCCCCCAGGCATGGCCGGTCTCCACGACAACCACCGGCTCCGCCTAACCACCTCCAACACTCCACTTCACAGTCCTGCCCAACCAGGCCAGGCCACTACACGCACACACACGCGCACACACACGCGCACACACACACGCACACACACACCACACACACACACACACACAACAGGAGATAGACTGAATAAGTATAAACAAACAATGTCAATAATAAACACATTATTACACATTCACAAAAGAAACAGGGTCTACATATGCCCATATAGTATATATACCATCTGTGGCAGGTACAGGACTGGGTTAGGTTATCTGTGGCAGGTACAGGACTGGGTTAGGTTATCTGTGGCAGGTACAGGACTGGGTTAGATATCTGTGGCAGGTACAGGACTGGGTTAGGTTATCTGTGGCAGGTACAGGACTGGATTCGGTTAGCTGGAGTAAGTACGTCCTATGACTGGGTTTGAGTTGGCTCGAAAGATATAGGGTTAGCTACACATACATCCCATGAAAAGAGATGCAGGGAATCTACAAATGATCTGAGGCTAACAGGTTTCTCTTCTACGTCTGAGATAACTAGTACTAGGCTATCATTTCCACACACCAAAATACTAAGCTATTGGTAAAGTTTGGGTTGGATTGGGGTGTAATGAACTAGCTGGTGCTAGACCAGTCTATACAGTATCATGTCAACTTGGAGCTATCAGGCATCCTTTAAAAGCTGGTTCTAGATCGGCAGAACCCGCAGAGCGCGCTCTCATTGTTTCAGGAAACAGCAGTCACAAACCGCCTCTTAACAGTATCGAAAGTCAAGTTTACAGCAAAATGCGGAAACTGTTTATTTTGAAGTGACAGCCAACGTAAGCATTCAGCCAACGACCCGTAGTGGTCTTACTGCAAAGTGACTGGATAACCGTTGCTAGAGTTCAGGTTACAGTACAGTAGCACCTATAGTATTGCCAAAAGCAGAACCAGTCATTCCCAGGTAAAGTTATATGGTCAGGTAACATGCAGCAAAAAGCAAACTAATTGCAATTATAGTTCGGTTACTTTCTAGTTTTAGTGGATGATACCTTTGCTACTCCTGCCGTGCAGGTTTGCAAGAGCCTGCAGCTAAGCAGCTGTTGTTGGAGGTGTGTTTCTTTTCTCGCCATAGCTAGCTACCTAGCTAGTGTGTGTCTAACCAACTAACGTGTGTAGCTTTACTGTTGTCGAGACCAGGTGAAACCCTGTTCAACAATCTGCTGTAGACTACAGCAGCTAAAATGTTCATCTGCAGAAGCATGCGACATGAGGGTACTGTGTTCGGAATATTTATAGTAAACTAAGTGATCGCTAGTTTACAGCCAGCAGTAGCTAGCTAAGTTAACGTTACTCACAGTGCATCGACAGCAAACGGATGGTGTAGACACGGATGCATCAGTCAGTTTTAGCTTGACTGGCGAGCGGAGTCTGTGCTGTAGTCAACATTTTCCAGTCTGGAACGGGTATGTCGCAGTCTAGCCGTTAGTGACGACTGGGTAGAGGCGATTTGGTTACACTTGGGCTTACAACATAAGGCAATAAACTTGTCCTGTTTGCCAGACATGCAACAGCATAGTCCCCTCGCAGTGAGAGACCGACGTGGCAAACCTGAACCTCCTCTGCAAGGACGTCATCAGTACTGCGACGTCGCACTCGAATTTATTTGGTGTGTCGTTCACTTCCCACGCTGTTCTTGAATCAGTTGATATTACCACAATAGAGTATTTTAAGAAACAAGACTGATCTTGGATCGATAAGTATATAGGCTATAGAGGGTAGCAGATTTTTTGTTGAAAGAATCATCAAAATGGTCCACGACAGTGAGAAGTACACTGTAATCCCGTAACTCTCCCGTCCCTTTTAAATTAAGTTTATATGACACTAGCCTAGTAAGCCTACAGTAGGCCTGCTAGGCTACATAATTTACAATGTTAAGATCTTTGCATGTTAACAGACTTTTTACAAACTAGGTCATACTTTCTAGTTTCTGGCTCATATGGTTTTCCCGTTCTTTGAAACAGACACACAAAGCAAATCTATAAAATAGCTTTTATTGAAAATATCCTTCAATGCCAGTAAAAGGGACACATGTTGCATTAACATTAACCACCACCACTGCCAGAGGCCTCCTACTTGTTGCCCGAAGTTTGCCATTTAATTTCAGAGACCCAACAACACGTTCATATTCTAACTTCAAATTCCTTCATGTGTTATATTATTCTAACTCCCACAATGATGCAACATCTTTACATACACAACACTTAAAACATAATGACAGCTATTTACAAAGTAGATAGACCACTCACTTATGGCAATGAAATAAAAAGTAACATATACCTGATGATGTTTCACTTTATGTGTTTAAGCAGTGGCAACATAAAGAATTAAGGTCAACATAAGGGCTACTTGCATATGGGCATCGTTAGTAAAAAAAACTAACATCAAACCAATTCAATTGCAATGTAGTAAGAAAACAATATTGCATTACTGGAAACACCCTCTCCTTATACACATTTTATAAACCTTTACAACACAGGGACCGGCGATTTGGGAAGATTTGACAACAATATTTGGAGAGCGCCACTGCTGAGCTTAACCTGAGTCTAACTTGAATGAACTGCACAAACACTATCTCTCAACAACAACAAAAGGGATACAGCTCAGATGGCTGCACTGCCTCCCTCTAACCAGTAGAGGGGGATAACTGTGCTCACCACAACCCCACAGATGGAGTTGTGAAGCTGAGGGTTTCAGAATGAAGACATCACAAACAGCAAGAGCCTGGTTGGATGCAGTGGCTGGGCTGGTTGGGGGGCTGTGTGCCTGTGGTCCTCCAGGGGGCGCTGTGTGTCAGCTGCCTCTCAGATCACTATGCTGGCATTGCGGGAACTCTTGTCCTGGGAGGGAAACACTCACTTTAGGCTCCTCCCAGCAACCAGCTAGATTTGTCAAGAGTGCATTAAGTGTCGCTGTGTACGGTTATGTGTTTGTGTAATATGTGATTGTGTGCATTGTGTGTGTGAGTGTATCTACATCCTACTACAGTTGAGTACGTCTTACAGAGTAACGCTGGTTGTTCCTGCCAGGCTTCTGTCCAGGCTCGTACTCCGTGTAGTGGGGGGGGCTTATCCACCGTGCCCCCCCCCCTGTCCACGCGCCCACCCCTCCTGCTGCTGCTGTCCTCCTCCTCGGAGCTCCACGACCCCCGACGGCGTGAGGGAGGGGAGTAGCCCCCCCGGCTAGAGGGCGCACGGCGCGTGTCCATCAGGTCGTCACGGGAACGGGAGCGTGGGCGCGACGCGAGGTTGGCGCCCATCCGGCTCCGCCCACCGTCCAGCGATTCCTCGCTGTAGCTCCGGGGAAGGCCCCGGGACCTTGTGGGGGAGGGGTAACGCCGGCCCCCTGCCTGGTTGTCACGGTGATTGTACCCGCTACGGCTGCTCTCGCTGGAGCTGGGGGGGGCGGGTCTTGGGTCCGGGTGGTGGGCCTCTTCTGCCAGGCTGCTCAGAGATTGGTGGAAGTTGAAGGACGCGCCGTTCCACTGGCCCGTCGCCCAGGCCAGAGAGCATGCTGGGAGGCCCAGCGGAGAAAGGCACTGATTGGGGCATATGCTGAGGGGGTGGCATCTGTGGTTGTAGCAGAGGGCTGGTCATGTCTATCCCCCTCATCTGACTCTCCAGGTAGTCCAGCATCTGATTGGTGCCGGCGGGGCTGCCGTTGCCATGGTAACTGGGTTGGCGCATGCCAGGGTGGTGCATGCCTGGGGGGGGCATGCCGGGTTGGTGCATGCCTGGGGGGGGCATGCCGGGTTGGTGCATGTTGGGGGGAGGCATGCCAGGGTGGTGCATGCCTGGGGGGGGCATGCCAGGGTGATGCATGTTGGGGGGGGGGCGGCATGCTGTAGGCACTGGATTGCGGGGGGGGCAGGGGCATGGGGGACATGGCGATGCTTTGACCAGGGACTGAACCTAGGGAGGGAGGGTTGTGGGGGGAAATGGACAGTCAGGTGTGCTTGGACCCAACCTGAGTCTGCAACAACAACAAACTTGTGTCTGAAGGTGCATGTGTGTGTGTGGGTGGGTGTGATCAGCATCTGTGACATTGTGGAGCGTGTGTGCGTGACTGACCGTAGAGAATTGGGTTCATCTGGGAGGAGTCGCTGCCGTATCCATACTGCCCCTTCATGGTTTTCTGCATGTCCTTCATCATCCTGTGCTGCATCACCGCTGTGGGGGACGGGGTTAGTAGTACTGGGCAGTAAACAAACATACTGTGGTCTGTCTTTTGTGTGCGTGTTCTATCTTTCTTTGGGCAGCAGCATGTATGAGGTGTGTGTGTGTGGTACCTTTCTCGGGGCAGCAGCATGTCAAAGGTGTGTGTGTGTGGTACCTTTCTTGGGGCAGCAGCATGTATGTGTGTGTGTGTGTGTGTGGTACCTTTCTTGGGGCAGCAGCATGTATGTGTGTGTGTGTGTGGTACCTTTCTCGGGGCAGCAGCATGTATGTGTGTGTGTGTGTGTGGTACCTTTCTCGGGGCAGCAGCATGTATGTGTGTGTGTGTGTGTGGTACCTTTCTCGGGGCAGCAGCAGGTCTGGGGGCAGCAGCATGTATGTGTGTGTGTGTGTGGTACCTTTCTCGGGGCAGTAGCATGTATGTGTGTGTGTGTGTGGTACCTTTCTCGGGGCAGCAGCATGTATGTGTGTGTGTGTGTGGTACCTTTCTCGGGGCAGCAGCATGGGGGCAGAGTGTGTGTGTGTGTGTGGTACCTTTATCGGGGCAGCAGCATGTATGTGTGTGTGTGTGTGGTACCTTTCTCGGGGCAGCAGCAGGTCTGGGGGCAGCAGGGACAGCGGATGTAGCAGCAGCACCTCTGAGGACAGCACTGGCAGCAGCACACACAGAAGAGGAGGAGGAGGGCCAGGGCCCCGAGGATGATGAGCAGCACCGTCAGCCAATCTGGGGAGGGAGGATAAAACAGAAGGAAAGGGAGGAGACGGGAGAAATGGAAAAGGGGGGAGGGCCAGGGGAAAGGGATTATTATCATCTGAGGTTGCGCTGAGGTGTGGATGATTGTCATGGTTACGGAGACGGCAGCGGTGACTGACTGTAGACGATGAGTTGGACCTCGCGGTCCGCGCCTCCGTTGGTGTCTCCCGCGGCGTTGACGGAGCACACGTATACACCATGATCCCACCACATGATCTCATTGATCACCAGGTCTGCCTCTGCACACACACACACACACACACACACAAACAGTGAAACTACAGCTCATGTTTCTGTCTGTTACTGGATATTGAGAGGGTGGGATGGTGTGTGTGTTGTGTGTGTGTGTGTGTATGTGTGTGTGCATGTGTGTGTGTGCATGTATGTGTGTGCATGTGTATACTGCATGTGTGTGTGTACTGACTGTTCTGGACGGAGATCCTGCGCTGTCTGTACTCCACCCCTAGCGTGGGCTCCTGGGAGCCCCTCTTCTGGACCACCGTGCGGACCGTCCTCTGCCGGTCAGGGCAGTCATTAGACGGGTCCTGGCCCAGCTGGAGGGCTGCCTGGTACCCTGGGGGTGGCAACCGAGATGGGGGGGGTTACAAACGAGGGTCAAACAACCCCTCAATCAAACAAACAAACAATCCCTGGAGAACAGCCTAGCCAGCCTCCAAGGCAGGGTATCACGGTTCCCAGTTCCCTAACACACCACACACATCTCACCAGTAGAGAAGTACTCCAGGACAGGGTCCTTGCAGAAGGACTTGAACTTCCATGTGACCAGGGTGTCCTGCAGGCTGGCAGAGGTGGTGTAGTCACACTGCAGCGTCACCGAGGCAAACAGCATCGTGCTGCGCTTGTCCTGGATCAGGTTTACTTGAACACACACTAACTCTGCACACGCACACACATGCAGAGCACACACACACATACAGGACAGGAGAGAGGATTGTTGTGTGAAGAGTTCCGTATTATTTATCTGAGATAAAGGCAGACAGGTGTGGTAAATGCCGGTTTGAAGGGTAGGTAAGAGGGAGTCTGTGTTTGAGTGTGTGTACAAGACAGAGAGACAGTTTGTGAGTGACACAGATCACCACTTGTTGAAAGTGGCCAAACCAGAAAATCTAGAGAGCCTGACAAAGAGGCAGGAAACGCATCACTCCATATACATTCCAATGACAACAGAGACACAACCACCATTGCAAATTTTAAAAGATGTCCTAAGTCATTGTTGATGGCTAGAATACTCCATTTGTATCCAACTTATTTTGTTCAGTGACCTTACCACTATTTGTCTTAATAAAGCATTTTCAAATCATTACTGTATTTGTCTGCATTTTCTACAGGCTACCAAACAAGGATCAGTTAGACTGTCGGTCAAAATACCATCAAATATTCCAGTATTTTATATTTAGATAAAGTACACAAAAAGGAACCAAAACGATATAGGCTACATTAAGTCCCAGATATAAACCGGTTGGTGTCTGATCAAAACTGTAGTCATGGGACCGATACCTGCGTAACAGTGTATACAGTAGGCTATATCGCCCATTCAACTGAACGACAGTGGTGAGAAATAAACAAAAAGTCATGATGACATAAACTACAATGAAAACCCCTACAAAAGTAAACGGTTAATTTATTTAGAAAAGCATCAGTGTGTTACCTGTTGAAAAGAAGCAGAGCAGAACCGCGGAGATTAGAATCCGCATAGCTGATCCGATGCGAGGTTATGTAGACAAATGTTTCTTTTCCTATCAATATTAATAAGAACGGACTATTTTCCTACTTTCAGCAAAGCCTTTTAATTCCACTCAATAACTTCCCTGTCCTCTCTTTCTCTTCTGGAAGTTGAACGCTGCCATCTCCACCCGCGCTGTTAATGGTTTCACTTGATGCCTGAGCTCATCCATCCTTGACTCCACCCCGAAACAGGTGAAAAGTGACGTACAACAGATACTTTACACCATCTCCCCAACCCCCACCTCCTCACCCACGCTACCAGATCGTGTCATCTGGGGGCAGTGTTCTACTGTTAAACGACACTGGAACGTCACTAAACGCCGGTATCGGGGACATTTTCTGTCATAAATAGCATTTTGTGGCATTTGTCTGCGGTTGAGTGGACCTGCTCCCAGCTAACAGTGCAAACACGTGTGCAATGTGCATGTGTGTGTGTGTATGTTGTTGTTTGTTGTAAACCAGGGAAAGACACTATAAATACATAAAAAACGATATAATTAACTATATGTATTATAATAAAGGTCATCTAATCTAATATATACTGTGTTAGAGTGTCATTTTGGTTGGTGGTGTGCCCCAGGATTTAGTCAATGTAAAAAATGTGCCGCGGCTCAAAAAAGGTTGGGCAACACTGCTCTATCCTTAGTGCCTGACTAAAGATACAACCCAGAAGCTATAACCAAAAGAAAATAAACCCAAATAAAATACAGATCTAAAATACGGTAGAGGACCTCCTGTACTCAGGAGTAGGCTACAGCACTTCAATAGTTCATCTTTGAAACACGACACCACGCAAATCCAAACGTCTGCTCACAGTTAGATTCCTTAGACACCACAACGCACTGTTGTCTACCACGCCACCTTCAGGGAATCGCAAATCTAACTTCCTGCTAGGAGCTATTGTCACTGCCTACCTGACTAATTTCAACGAGACAACAGCCTGAACTGCCTATACTTCCGCAGATCCACCTGGTAACATGTTGTTACCCTGTAGAGTAACCAGGTCTGTTATGTCAGATATGAATCAAGGGGCCACAGACTGGAGCAGCAGCCCACATTTACATACAGGGCCATTCCTACAGGCAGCTAAGGACATTAAACATGTGATAACCTACTTAGGAATACCACAACTTTCCCTCCTTTTTACCACAACACACACACACACACACACACACACCCTGCACCTGCAGGCTCCCACCTCCCCCTCCACACCACACTTCTCCTGCAGGAAGCTCTGTCTCTCCTGTTGGTGTTACTTTCTATCCTGTCCCTATGTGGCAGGGTACTCTACCTTGGAACTATACATTTTTGGGAGATTTTTTTCTCTCCTTGGTTAGATGATATCATTCTTTCCTGATGCTGCTGTCAGAGGGAGAGTTACTCATCAACATTCCTCACATAGTCGGTTACCGTAGGGCCAGCCCCTCCCTAAAACTACACACAAACACCCTCACACTCACACTGGACTCAACACAGTGAGCCTCAGCGCCAGGCTGTCTCGATGACACATACTGACAGTCCAAACACACAGTGTGAGTGTTCTCTCCTAGTATGGCGTTTCCTACTGTCATGTTTCTGTCCTGAGGTCTCGTCATACAGACGACACCAGTGTCCTGTTGTGAAACACACACATTGAATTGTTTTGACTCTGTATGTGTTGAGTCTTACTGAAGCGTGTGCATGTGTATTTAGTATGAGGATTCTTACTGTGTGTGTGTATGTTTAATTCGAATGTGGATCTGACTGTGTGTTTGTAGTGTGTTTGTATGCGTATTTGGTAGTAAAGTCTTTCTGTGTGTTTGGATGTGTGTGTTTGTGTGTGTTTTGTGTGTGGGTAAGTGTGTGTGTTTGTGTGTGTTTGTGTGGGGTAAGTGTGTGTGTTTTGGGGGGGAGGTATTGTGTGGGAAGTACCTGGAGATTCCAGGGAAGAATTGAACTGTGGTAATATTTGAATAAGAGCCAGAGCCAGTGAAGGAAGTGTGTTGTTTATATGGTTGAACACAGCTGGAGGTAAACACAGTAAACACTTCTCATCTGTGAACACACAGTATGCCCACTTCCCAACCACCACTAATGTCATTTCAGCAAGTTAGATTAAGTCCATTTCCATCAGTCTCCCCTTTGAACAGTTAGCTCCAGACACACGCAGCGTTGTGACCGTGAGGACGGTAAGGTTCTGCTACAGCTCAGCCGCAACACTGCTCACTGTGTGACAACAAAATCAAGCAGCCAGGGTGTCATGTGTGTAACGTGGTGTGTGTGTGTGTGTGTGTGTGTCAGTGTGTCTGTGTCTGTTTCTTCTTGTCTGTGTGTTTCTGCCTATGGGGCTCTGTTTTCAGCAAATCTATAAGCTTTATTGAAAATATCCTTCAATGCCAGTAAAAGGGACACATGTTGCATTAACATTAACCACCACCACTGCCAGAAGCGTCCTACTTGTTGCCTGATTTCATAAGTTTGCCATTTAATTTCAGCGACCCAGCAACATGTTCATATTCTAATTTCAAATTCCTTCATGTCTTATATTAACTCCCACAATGATGAATGTGGGAATGAACTAGCATGTAAAAAAATAACACAATGATCAGAATCAGAATGATGTTTAGTGGCCAAGTACATTTTCACATACAAAGATTTGTTTCTGCTCTCAATGTACTTCAACTGAAAAATATGCATTAACAGTTAAGGATAAAATAAATACAATATATAATAATAAAATATAATCATTTGTCAACTGTTCATTAAAGTGACGGCAAGGGGGAAACAATGATTCCTGTGTCTGGTGGTTTTGGTGCTACAGATCTCTGTCTAACTTGAATGAACTGCACACACACTATTTATTTTTTCTCAACAAAAAAAGGGATAAAACTCAGGGATGTAACTCTACGTTACATTGTTTTGATTCATTGTATGGCTAGCTGTGTTACAATTTTTGTCAATGTTTAAAAAGATTTTCATGACAAATCTGTAAGTATGCGAACTTGATTTGTAACTGTGGCAATTTCCTCCCACGCCTGTTTAACCGAAGCTAATTTGGGTGGGTTTCTTCTCCCATCTCCATCAGCATCAGAATTTGGTTTATTCACCATGTAGCCTATGTTACACAAACACAGAATTTACTGTGGTAGGAAGGTGCAAACAATAAACATATACGGGTCTTAAATTAAGTAAAAAAGTACAATAGTTCTATACTAATTCTAAGAACTAAACAATGACAAATTATAACAATTTAAAATGAGAAAACTGCTCTGCCTTTCCCATACAATGTCACTTCTCTATCTGTTACGGCCCTGACGAGAACGTCGGTCTCCTCGGCTGTGAACCGCTCCTGGCCTACGCCTGGCAAATCCGCCATTATAATAGCAATCCGGAATGGAACAAGCGTGCCTGCTCTTAAAGGGAATGTGAGATGACGCTCTGATTGGTTTATTGCACGTTACGCCCAAACTCCACCCATTAGTAATGTAGCTACTTCAGACCAACTCATTTTAGATTTGCTCCAGGCGTAAAGTCATTTATCCCGTCGGTATAATAGCAACAGCGCCGGAGTCCCACCCACAAAGTTACTTGCGCTTTGCATTTTGATACTTGCATTTCAGATCGTTAAAATAAGGCCCTAAGTGTCTCTGTGTATGGTTATGTGTTTGTGATTGTGTATTTGTGTGCATTGTGTGTGTGTGTATCAGACCCTCTACTGGACCACCTGCAGTTTGCCTACAGAGCCAACAGGTCTGTGGATGACACAGTTAACATGGCCCTCCACTTCACCCTACAGCATCTGGACTCCCCAGCATCCTACGCCAGGATCCTGTTTGTGGACTTCAGCTCTGCCTTCAATACCATCCTCCCCGCCCTGCTTCAGGACAAGCTCTCCCAGCTGAACGTGCCTGATTCCACCTGCTGGTGGATCACAGACTTCCTGTCTGATAGGAAGCAGTGCGTTAAGCTGGGAACACAAGTCTCTGACTCCCATCAGCACCGGATCTCCTCAGGGCTGCGTCCTTTTTCCTCTGCTCTTCTCCCTGTACACGAACAGCTGCACCTCCAGTCATCCGTCCGTCAAACTCCTGAAGTGTGCGGACGACACCACCCTTATTGGGCTCATCTCTGGTGGAGACGAGTCTGATTATAGGTGGGAAGCGGCCAACCTGGTGACCTGGTGCAGCCAGAACAACATAGAGCTCAATGCTCTTAAGACAGTGGAGATGGTTGTGGACTTCAGGAAGAATACAGCCCCACTCACCCCCACCACCTTGTGTGGAGTCCTTCCGCTTCCTGGGCACTATCCTCTCCCAGGACCTCAAGTGGGAACTGAACATCAGCTCCCTCACAAAGAAAGCACAACAGAGGATGTACTTCCTTCGGCAGCTGAAGAAATTCAACCTGCCAAAGACAATGATGGTGCACTTCTACACAGCCATCATTGAGTCCATCCTCACCTCCTCCATCACCATCTGGTACGCTGCCACCACTGCCAAGGACAAAAACAGGCTGCAGCGTATCATCCGCAGTGCTGAGAAGGTGATTGGCTGCAATCTGCCTACCCCTCGAGGACCTGCACACCTCGAGGACCCTGAGGTGAGCGACGAAGATTGTTGCCGACTCCTCCCACCCTGGACACTCTGTTCCAGCCACTCCCTCCGGCAGAAGGCTGTGGTCCATCAGGACCAACACCTCTCACCACAAAAACAGTTTATTCCCTTCCGCTGTTGGCCTCTTCAACAAGGCCAAGGGTTCACACTGACTTTAATGACTTCAAATGACTTACTGCTCAAAACACATTGCATTCTGCACTACATTACTGCATCTTGTACATTTTGTATTTTTTTGTCATATTTGTATATATTGTAAACTAGGCAACTTATATTTTGATTGTATATTTTAATTCTAATTCCACTTTAGTATAGATAGTCCACATATATAGTATAGATAGTCCACATATTTAAATTTGAAGGTTTTATATGTTTATTGTATGCACCAGCGTGGGCGCGACGCCAGGTCTTATCCAGAGCGACTTTACAGTAAGTACAGGGACATTCCCCCGAGCCAAGTAGGGTGAAGTGCCTTGCCCAAGGACACAACGTCATTACGCACGTCCAGGAATCGAACCAACAACCTTCTGATTACTAGCCCGATTCCCTAACCGCTCAGCCACCTGACTCCACCTCAACCCCCACCTCCTCACCCACGCTACCAGATCTTGTCGTCTGGGGGCAGTGTTGTACAGTTAAACGAACGTGTGTTCCCCTGGCAGCACACACACCCTGCACCTGCAGGCTCCCACCTCCCCCTCCACACCACACTTCTCCTGCAGGAAGCTCTGTCTCTCCTGTTGGTGTTACTTTCTATCCTGTCCCTATGTGGCAGGGTACTCTACCTTGGAACTATACATTTTTGGGAGATTTTTTTCTCTCCTTGGTTAGATGATATCATTCTTTCCTGATGCTGCTGTCAGAGGGAGAGTTACTCATCAACATTCCTCACATAGTCGGTTACCGTAGGGCCAGCCCCTCCCTAAAACTACACACAAACACCCTCACACTCACACTGGACTCAACACAGTGAGCCTCAGCGCCAGGCTGTCTCGATGACACATACTGACAGTCCAAACACACAGTGTGAGTGTTCTCTCCTAGTATGGCGTTTCCTACTGTCATGTTTCTGTCCTGAGGTCTCGTCATACAGACGACACCAGTGTCCTGTTGTGAAACACACACATTGAATTGTTTTGACTCTGTATGTGTTGAGTCTTACTGAAGCGTGTGCATGTGTATTTAGTATGAGGATTCTTACATTTAGTCATTTGGCAGACGCTCTTCGCCAGAGCGACTTACAGTAAGTACAGGGACATTCCCCCCCGAGGCAAGTAGGGTAAAGTGCAAGGACCTGAAGTTGTCATACTCATAATTCTAGTCAGAATATGAGTCTGTACCGCTCCGTTGGGCTGTGAGTATGGGGTAGGGGTGGGCGGATCGATCTAAAGTATCGATAGTATCGATACCAACATTGGGATCAGTATTGATACTCGCGTGAAAAGATCGATACTTTAGTTTAAATGTATCTTCTCTACATTCAGTTCACAACTCCCTTTACATCATAGTGATTGTGCAAACACCACTCCTCTTACTTCACTCAAGCTCACTTTGCCCCTCCCCCACCTCCCCTGCTATGCTGTGAGTTGTTGCCGGCGTGCACGTGCAGTACATGACTCAGTCAGCAGCACACTGATGGCTGCATAATGGCAGAGAGAAAGAGAAGCTCAGCTTCTCAACTCATTAAAGGAAAACATCATTAAAGCATTCAATGATCATGAAAATGCTAATCAGAATAATCAGAGATGTGTTTAATCGCCAAGTAAGTGTATACAAACAAGGAATTTACTTTGGTGGGCAGGTGCATACAATAAACATAAAACATAGTAAGTGTTATAATAATTACATAATATTTTCTATTTACATTCAAATTTGCATATTGATGATGCATTGACTTAATGAGGCATTGCTTTCCCCTACACAAAAGTAGATCAGCTGAATCGGTATCGGCCATACTGGCCCTGTATTTACTTGGTATCGGATCGATACCACATTTTGCAGTATCGCCCACCCCTAGTATGGGGTGTTTCAACCGAAACCGTAAAAAAAAAGCCTCTTCGCTCAATTGGATAGACCTACAAACCAATCAGAGCAACGGAGTGTGTTCACTTTTACTGAATCCCGTAGGAAGGATGGCAAAAACATATTTTCAATCGACAAATGCCTTGATCGCGTTTCTCTATTCCTCTTTCAAAATGAATGCGCTGTCGATGTCTTCTAATACAGACTCGATGGAAAAATCTACACATCTCAGCTCTCCAGCGGCAGCCATGTTTGTTAAAAACAAATTAAACCCAAGTGCTCTTTGGTGACGTGGATGATTACGTTACTTTGATCATCTGTCCATCATCGTATAAATTGTGTGGGAAGTACCTGGAGATTCCAGGGAAGAATTGAACTGTGGTAATATTTGAATAAGAGCCAGAGCCAGTGAAGGAAGTTTGTTGTTTATATGGTTGAACACAGCTGGAGGTAAACACAGTAAACACTTCTCATCTGTGAACACACAGTATGCCCACTTCCCAACCACCACTAATGTCATTTCAGCAAGTTAGATTAAGTCCATTTCCATCAGTCTCCCCTTTGAACAGTTAGCTCCAGACACACGCAGCGTTGTGACCGTGAGGACGGTAAGGTTCTGCTACAGCTCAGCCGCAACACTGCTCACTGTATGACAACAAAATCAAGCAGCCAGGGTGTCATGTGTGTAACGTGGTGTGTGTGTGTGTGTGTGTGTGTGTGTACCGTGTGTGTGTGTGGTGTGTGTGTACCGTGTGTGTGTGTAATGTGGTGTGTGTGTACCGTGTGTGTCTGTGTGTGTGTGTGTACCGTGTGTGTGTGTGTGTGTGTACCGTGGTGTGTGTGTGTGTGTGTGTGTGTAACGTGGTGTGTGTGTGTGTGTGTGTGTGTGTGTGTGTGTAACGTGGTGTGTGTGTGTGTGTGTGTACCGTGTGTGTGTGTGTGTGTGTGTAACGTGGTGTGTGTGTGTGTACCGTGTGTGTGTGTGTGTGTAACGTGGTGTGTGTGTGTACCGTGTGTGTGTGTGTGTGTGTAACGTGGTGTGTGTGTGTACGTGGTGTGTGTGTGCGTGTACGTGGTGTGTGTGTGTGTGTGTCAGTGTGTCTGTGTCCGTGTGGTTCTCCTTGTCTGTGTGTTTCTGCCTATGGGGCTCTGTTTTCATACTATGTGTGTTGACCTACGTATATGTGTGATAATTGTTCTATCGGAGAGAGAGCCAGTATGTAACCACAATAGACAAAGACTCTGCTGGCTATGACTCATCCTCAATGACACATTGTCTCACTGACAGAGAGCTGGGCAGTCAGCGCGCGCACACACAAACAAACAACACAAAACACATACTGTGATTCAATCATGAGTACCAGCAGGCTCAGGTTCTTAGTTAGCAGACACAACAGTAGACGACGTGAATGAAAATACGAAGACAAAGATAACACTATAGTATGCAGCCAATGACATTGAAAATCTAAATGTAAACTGAGTGTATTTTTTATGTGTGTGTGTGTGTGTGTGTTTATGTCGTTAGGAGATAAAGGTGGTGATTTAGTGTTTAACATTTGATAAGGACAGGTTGAACACATTTAGAGCAAACACAGTTATCTTATCAGGTGTTTAAATAGTCATAAACATGCCCACACATACTCACACAATTATATACACGCACGCACACACACACGTCACACACACACCAAAACAATAATTTACTCCTGAACACGATCATAAAATACAATCCCATACACTCTACACACAGAGGAAGCAATCGTATACTGTTTACGAATGTACAAAAAAATCTAATGCCATTTTAACTCCATAAAATAAAAGATTTTCAACACATAGAACTCCCCAAAAAATATTAAGTTGTGAACCTTTACAATGCTACAGCTAAGTATCTGATCCTACATCAACACTGTTTTCTACATTGTATCAAATACACACATTGTATAGGGGCTCGAGGCTGAGGCAGTATCTTCAATCGCTCGCCCCAACGTTGCCATGGCAGTGATGCTGTGGTGGTTTCATCCCGCTCCACATAGTGGGTTCACTATCAGGGTGTGTGTGTGTGTGTGTGTGTGTGTGTGTGTGGGGTCCTGGGTCTGACGTCACCCCAACATTGTCTCAACGTCAGACAATCAGGGAACAGGAGCCAGGGGTGACATCATTGTTGATGTCAGAAAGAGTGAGAAAGCCCTGTGTCAGCTGAGACTGTGGCAGCGTTTGTGTGAGAGGGAGAGTGTGTGTGAGAGGGAGAGTGTGTGTGAGAGGGAGAGTGTGTGTGAGGGAGAGTGTGTATTAGAGGGAGAGTGTGTGTGAGAGGGAGAGTGTGTGTGAGGGAGAGTGTGTATTAGAGGGAGAGTGTGTGTGAGCGGGAGAGTGTGTGTGAGGGAGAGTGTGTGAGAGGGAGAGTGTGTGTGAGGGAGAGTGTGTGTGAGAGGGAGAGTGTGTGTGAGAGGAGCGTGTGTGTGTGAGAGGGAGAGTGTGTGTGAGAGGGAGAGTGTGTGTGTGCGAGGGAGAGTGTGTGTGCGCGGAGCGTGTGTGTGCGAGGGACGCGTGTGTGTGCGCGGGCGCAGTGTGTGTGCGCGGGAGCGTGTGTGTGAGCAGGGCGCGTGTGTGTGAGATGGAGAGTGTGTGAGAATTGTCTTGGTGTTTATGACACAGTGTGTGTGAAAGAGAGAGTTTGCGTGTGTGTTTCAGTGTGAGCCGGGAGAGTGTGTGTGAGAGGGAGTGTTTGTGAAAGAGAGAGTTTGCGTGTGTGTTTCAGTGTGAGCCGGGAGAGCCAGTGAAAGGAAGACAATGGAATGGAGGAACTGTCAATCGTTCCCCTTTTACAATATCAGCATCAATAATAAACAACAATGGAATGAATGTTATCCTTCTCCCCCCCACTCCTCTCTCTGTCTTTTCCTCTTTCTCTCCTGTATTTTTAGCAACCTTTAAACAGTCCAGGGCTGAGATCCAAGATGTCTCTCAAGTGTAGCACACAGTCAACATTTTTGGTCACTTAGGAATATCCCATTATGCTATTAGTGGACGCTTGCTTTCATTGGTCGCCAACAGCCGTATGCCATGACCCCACTGGTCCAGAGAGGAAGGACCGCCCTTTTACTTCCTCCTCCTCCTCCCCTGAGTGTCAGGTGATCAGACTATGAGAGAGTCTCGGCTGAGGAGCGTGCTCTGTGGATAGAAACAGCCAAAGCTACACGTCAGTGACCAGTGCTAGGCTAACCAGCTAGCGTGCTCAAAACATGCTAACAAACAGTGCAGCTTTAGTAGGGGACAACACAGCCAAGCGTAGCTC
The DNA here is from genome assembly GCA_903064625.1 of Mallotus villosus. Classification (NCBI taxonomy): domain Eukaryota; kingdom Metazoa; phylum Chordata; class Actinopteri; order Osmeriformes; family Salangidae; genus Mallotus; species Mallotus villosus. The sequence goes on along the minus strand of CAEFZP010005826.1, from coordinate 3,950 downwards.
TGTCAGCTTGCATCAGACGGGCAGGTTAAACCAGGTTTAGTAATAATGTTTAAGTGTGGTAATTAGGGAGTTAGCAGGTCAGATGCTGACAGTTGTTATCGGTGCTGGTTAGCAGGTTTTAACTAGTCTGAAAGTTCCAGGGTGGTCTACCTAGTAGTAGCTCTTGTGACATCTGAACATGACCTGTCGAAGGTACAACACAGCTGGACTATAACTCCAGGTGGTTTGGAACAATGCCTGTGTGATGACCTACCACTGAATATCGCCTGTAATGGTACTGGCAGGTTCTTTTCCCTTTGGTCTAGTGGTAAATGTTTGTTCCTGTGTTGGTTCATGTGTGGCAGGTTGGATTCCCATCTATGACCTTGTTTCTCTGTGTCTGTGAGAGCAGTGTGTGGGTTATCCTCAGAGCTACCTGAAACATGTCAGATAAATGGAAGGTACTGGAGGATTCTCACTGGTTTGAGGTTGTCATGTAAGATAAATAGAAGGTACTGGAGGATTCTCACTGGTTTGAGGTTGTCATGTAAGATAAATAGAAGGTACTGGAGGATTCTCACTGGTTTGAGGTTGTCATGTAAGATAAATAGAAGGTACTGGAGGATTCTCACTGGTTTGAGGTTGTCATGTAAGATAAAAAGAAGGTACTGGAGGATTCTCACTGGTTTCAGGTTGTGCAGATCTACCAATCTTGCTTAGTCAGTGTTTAATAGGTACCGGTAGATCTACCTGGGGTTTTACAAAGCTAGGTTTAGCCAGGGTCAGGGTTCTGGTGACCTCAGGTGGCCCCCAGAGACATCAGTGTGTTCCTACAGGTAACTTACCTGTTTCTTAGACTTGTCTCTCTCCTCTCTTCGGTCCAGAGGACTGTGGGAGGGGCCGTGCGATGTACGCGAGTGTATGATTGGTCGGGGGGAGGACTCGGCAGCTCTCATTCGCTCCATTTCCCGCTCACTATATGGCGGCAGCGAATCGTCCTCCTCGGGCCGGGTGCTAGGCGACCGGCTGCTCTTTTTAGAGCTGCCCTTAGAGGGCGTGTCTGAATCCTCCCCGCCCTTGGCCACGCCCTTCAGTTTGGCTTTGCGCTCCAATAGGCTAGTCAGGAACGTGTCGTCATAGTCCTTCTCCCTGGTTGGGCTGTGGCGAGGGGGGGTGGGGTGATCGGTATCACAGGTGCCCCTCCTCTTCTTCGGGGAGGGGGGAGGGGAACTGCGCGGTGGGCGACATTCACGGTCTCGGTGACTGTTGCCTCCCCATTCGTTGTCGTTGCCGCGGTAACGTGCATCATCTTCACGGTAACGCTTGTCGTTGTCGTGCCGGTGATGGTTTCTCTCGCTCATCTCCATCCCGTAATCCCGCTCTTTCCCCCTTGGGCCCTTTCTGCCTATGGGAGGTAGCAAACTCCTCCAGCTCATCCAATGAACCGGTGCGGCCTCTCACACGGAACTCC
>CAEFZP010005825.1:77500-89187 GCA_903064625.1 Mallotus villosus | reverse complement strand
CTGCTGTCTGCTTCCAGGTGCTGACTTCAGCAGCGCCAGGAGCTGAAGGCTGAGATGAGGGGGGTGTGTACGCGGAGAGGGAGCGTCTGGAAGGCCTGGCCAAGAGGCTCCACAGCCTGAGCTCCGGGAACAGCCAGGAGCTGACCAGGATGAAGGAGCAGCAGCAGCACCTGAAGCAGGAGCTGGAGGAGAGCGTGGCCCAGCACGGTGAGTCTGGAGCGGGTCACAACACAGCCAGCCTCCCCTGGGGGTCACAACACAGCCAGCCTCCTTGGGGGTCACAACACAGCCAGACTCCCCTGGGGGTCACAACACAGCCAGCCTCCCTGGGGGTCACAACACAGCCAGCCTCCCCTGGGGGTCACAACACAGCCAGCCTCCCCCTGGGGCACACCTCTGGATGTCCCAACAGAGAGAGTTGGGTTGTCTGTGTTAAGGGGTCAATCCTGACCAGACACTGGATGGGTGTATTTCTCACTAATTGTCACTTGTTTATATACACATACGACATGCATACATGCATTTTTAGACAGGTAGTGTTTTTCAGAAAGCACCTGTCATTGTCTGCAGCTGCCTTTTGAAATCCCCATGACAACACGGATCCTGAGGAATCCTGAGCATCAAAGATGCCAGGAGAAGGAAGTCTTTGAAAGAAATGATTCTCTGTTGCTTTGGGGCTCCTGGCTGAGAGCCGGCGTCAATTAAAGATGAAAATCCTCTGGTGGAGAAGAGAGAGGCTGTCTGCTGGGCCTTCACACGAGGAGAGAGAGGCTGTCTGCTGGGCCTTCACACGAGGAGGAGAGAGAGGCTGTCTGCTGGGCCTTCACACGAGGAGAAGAGAGAGGCTGTCTGCTGGGCCTTCACACGAGGAGGAGAGAGAGTCTGTCTGCTGGGCCTTCACATGAGGAGAAGAGAGAGTCTGTCTGCTGGGCCTTCACATGAGGAGGAGAGAGAGGCTGTCTGCTGGGCCTTCACACGAGGAGAAGAGAGAGGCTGTCTGCTGGGCCTTCACATGAGGAGAAGAGAGAGTCTGTCTGCTGGGCCTTCACATGAGGAGGAGAGAGAGGCTGTCTGCTGGGCCTTCACACGAGGAGGAGAGAGAGGCTGTCTGCTGGGCCTTCACACGAGGAGGAGAGAGAGGCTGTCTGCTGGGCCTTCACACGAGGAGGAGAGAGAGGCTGTCTGCTGGGCCTTCACACGAGGAGGAGAGAGAGGCTGTCTGCTGGGCCTTCACATGAGGAGGAGAGAGAGGCTGTCTGCTGGGCCTTCACACGAGGAGAAGAGAGAGGCTGTCTGCTGGGCCTTCACATGAGGAGGAGAGAGAGGCTGTCTGCTGGGCCTTCACACGAGGAGGAGAGAGAGGCTGTCTGCTGGGCCTTCACATGAGGAGGAGAGAGAGGCTGTCTGCTGGGCCTTCACACGAGGAGGAGAGAGAGGCTGTCTGCTGGGCCTTCACACGAGGAGGAGAGAGAGGCTGTCTGCTGGGCCTTCACATGAGGAGGAGAGAGAGGCTGTCTGCTGGGCCTTCACACGAGGAGGAGAGAGAGGCTGTCTGCTGGGCCTTCACACGAGGAGAAGAGAGAGGCTGTCTGCTGGGCCTTCACACGAGGAGGAGAGAGAGGCTGTCTGCTGGGCCTTCACATGAGGAGGAGAGAGAGGCTGTCTGCTGGGCCTTCACACGAGGAGGAGAGAGAGGCTGTCTGCTGGGCCTTCACATGAGGAGGAGAGAGAGAGGCTGTCTGCTGGGCCTTCACACGAGGAGGAGAGAGAGGCTGTCTGCTGGGCCTTCACACGAGGAGAAGAGAGAGGCTGTCTGCTGGGCCTTCACATGAGGAGGAGAGAGAGGCTGTCTGCTGGGCCTTCACACGAGGAGGAGAGAGAGGCTGTCTGCTGGGCCTTCACACGAGGAGGAGAGAGAGGCTGTCTGCTGGGCCTTCACACGAGGAGGAGAGAGAGGCTGTCTGCTGGGCCTTCACACGACTCATCAGGAGAGGGAGGAGAGCGCTGGAGATCAGCTTCAGATTGTGTGAAGTGTCCAATTACCTCCTCGCTAGGACAGTGGGGGCCCCATGGCGGTGTGTGTGTGTGTGTGTGTCTGTGTGTGTGTGTGTGTGTGTGCTGGACTCCCTCTTCATGGAGGAGGATGTTTGCAGCTAGAAAGGCACATTTGGAGTCTTTTGATGGTCTGGCCTCCTGGTGATGGTATGTGGAGAGAGATAAATGGGTCTTGACAGCACCAGCTGCACTGCTACCATCCTCGGCGCATGTGTCACAGCCACATATCTAAAAAAGGTCACACGCTCTCTGAGGTTGGAACCTGGAGGGGGAGGCAGGGAAGTGACAAGCCCAGGACAGTGAGGCTTGGCTGGGGGGACAGGGTCCCAGAGGACAGGGTCCCAGAGGACAGGGTCCTAGAGCTGTGCCCACCACCCCCAGGACAGTGAGGCTTGGCTGGGGGACATGGTCCCAGAGGACAGGGTCCCAGAGGACAGGGTCCCAGAGGACAGGGTCCCAGAGGACAGGGGTCCCAGAGGACAGGGTCCTAGAGCTGTGCCACCACCCCCAGGTTAGAGTAGATGTGATCTACTGTAACAACCAGATTGTCCTTGATGACAGGATCCACTGTGAGACATGGTTACGTCACCTGTTTCAGGGCTGATAGGCCTTGTGTTGCGTGGGCACTGCATGTAACATGTTTTTCAGATGACATTTGAATCCAGCGTGATATTGAATAATCGTTTGTCTCGAGTGACTTGACATTCCAGTCAGTCAAGCCTGCTTTAAGAACAACTGACATCTGTAGTCACAGGGCATGATGTCAGAGATGATGATGTCAGAGATGTGGGTGGCCGGCCCAGTGGATACGGCCCTGAGTTAGGTTAAGTGATGACGTGTGTTTTTTTCCATCCACACACTCCTACTGTACATGCTCAAAGACTGAGCTTGGGGTTTTGGGTTAGAGCTGTCATATATCCAGTACCACCAGGGGGCACCGTTCTATTAGTTCTGTTAGAACAGGCTGTGAGAGGCCTTTGTTTATTGGGTCTGGTCTGGTCTGGTTACAAAATCGTATCCGTGGTTTTATGTTCTAATAAACCAACAAGTTACGCCACGATAAGCTAGCTGCCGCGGGTGGACAGTACTGATACTGAGGAGGACTGAGTTTAGCAGTTCACCTGAGTAACACCAGCAACTGAGGAGGACTGAGTTTAGCGGTTCACCTGAGCTACACCTAGCCTGGCTCTGCCCACCTACGTACCAGGCTAGGCTACACCAGCAGTCAGACAGCAAAGCTCAGATACCGCACCTCAGCACGGCGAGCCTGAGGGAGGGTCTAACAGCGGTGTCGCCAGCACTGCCGGGAGCGCGGGGGGGGGAGCTAGCGGGGGGGGGAGCTAGCTTGGTTAATGTGACACGCTCACATTCCTCTGAAACAAAAGGCCTTCAGGATTCAGGTGGGCTGGCGTCGCTGTGTGGGGAGAGCTGGTGAGTTAATAAGGGGGTGTGAGCCGAGCTAAAGTGCACAAAGTAGGCGAACACAAAACGAGAGGCTGAATACCACAATGGCTGTCTGACGCGACGCTGGTGTCTCATTAAGCTGTCACCCCGGTGGGTAATAAGGGTCTGGCGCGCGCTAGTTGAAACTGATAGCTTCACCGCTATGTAGAATACATTAGCATGTCTTTAGCTGGAGGGGGGTGGTATGGCTTGTCAGGTTCAAAGCCAAGTTAGAGCAGTTTTGGTTTTAAGTTAATAACAAAAATATCACTCCCAGGTTAACTAGGAGAATAGCTATTGTTTGAAAAGATCTAAGTTCCTGTTGGAAGCTTCAGCTAACAGAAGTGGTCATTAGCTTGAGGTAGAGTTTATACTCACCAGTGGACATCCAGACTGTCAACACTATGTTCAGTTCAGCAGTCGTTCCTTGTTGGCCTGGTGACATTATGCACTCAAGTAGAACTGGTCCTCATACCTCTGACTCTCCTCTGACAAAGGAGCTTTAATGCTAACTGATCGCATCGTGATTCCCCTGGAGAGATGACCACAGAGACTAAATGCACAGATAAATAATTGAAGAGATCAGAAAAAAGAGCCTCTAAATGCCCCCTCAGGATTGGTCGGTGTTCAGGATCACATCACCAGGGAGCGGATCAGTTCATTTTGAAGAGTTGTAAAACGCTGATGGCAGTTTCCATATTCTGCTAATATTACGGTTTTGCTGCTGGACCAGGCATCTCTAGGCTGGCAGTATTCTGAACTGTACCGATGGCGTGATATTAAATATGTACGCTTGAATATTACAAAACTGTCCAAGCGAATCACCCTCAGCATTGCTTTGACTAGTTTGTTTTGGCAGTGTGCAGGGAAAGCATCTTGTTGCCCCCCTCCCCCTCACCCTCCCCCCTCACTCCCCCTCCACCCTCCCCTCCCCCTCCCCCTCCCCCTCCCCCTCCCCCTCCTGCGCAGTAGACGTCTCCAATGTCACCTCTGTGCTGTGGTGTATGATGGGATAGCGGTCCGTGCTCTGCCTCCCAGCAGGCTTTGGGTGTTGGTCCAAGTCACATGATCTGGGATCTGATCTTAACTGAATTCATTAAGCTACACAAGATGTGATGTCATTAAGCTACGCAGGATGTGATGTCATTAAGCTACGCAGGATGTGATGTCATTAAGCTACGCAGGATGTGATGTAATTAAGCTACGCAGGATGTGATGTCATTAAGCTACGCAGGATATGATGACAGAGTCACATGCTTGTGTGATTGAGACTAAGTATTAGGTGTTTGTATGAGGGTGTACTAACAGGTCACTAACACCACCTATCTCTCGCCCTGTCGGTCTGTGTGACTGTAGATACACAGACACTAACACCACCTATCTCTCTCCTGTCGGTCTGTGTGACTGCAGATACACAGACACTAACACCACCTATCTCTCTCCCTGTCTGCAGATACACAGACACTAACACCACCTATCTCTCGCCCTGTCGGTCTGTGTGACTGCAGATACACAGACACTAACCCACAGAGACCAGGCCCCCGTAATGAACCCTAACAACGAAAGCACATCCACACACCCGCCTGCATGATGAACCTGAATGAACAGAGCTAGGAGATGTGTTGGGATGACCGAGTTGTGAGCTCACAAAAGTGCTCTTACTGTGTGGTAGCTGGAGTCTTTCTAGAGCTTTCCGAGGATATAATTAGATGAGAGGTAAGTAGAGCAGAGAATGCGTGCAGGTGATGTACTGAGTTTGGAGGGAGAGAGATGGGGACAGAGATGGAGGGAGGGATAAATGGGAGAGGGGGAGAGATGGGAGGGGGGAGAGAGAGATGATGGGGGAGGCTTTGTGAAAGGCTTTTAGGACTGGCTTTTGGGGGAACTCTCCTCGCCTTGTCTCTTAATGTTTAGCCAGATTCAATCATCAGAAAAGTAAGTAATGCTGCCGGGGACAAAGTGACTTCAGAGTCTCATTTACACGTTAGAGACACTGAGGAAAATCTCACTCACTTTTCTACAGAGTATTTGAACACTCGGTAAAGTGTATGTTGATGGCTCTACAATTTCACGGCTGAAGATTGGAAAATCATTTGTACGTTGAGTGTATTTCCCTCCAGTTTTGGGAGGGAAAGCGCTCGTTGCATTATGTATGCTGTGCTCATGTAGCGTTGGCTGAAGTTGCAGCAGTAACCTGGGTTCCTATCGGTTAAACAGTGTTGCCAATTGAGCGACAATGTCGCTAGATTTTCACCTCCCTAGTGCCAAAAATCGTATCTAGCGACTAGCGACAAATCTAGCGACTTTATGCTACTTTGGCAATCTCCGTTTTCATTGTTTTTATTACTGTAGCCTAATTGTACTTACGCGTTAATTATTATAGCCGCCAATCATGTAGGTACAAGCCAGCCGTTTTCGTTTTGTTAATCTGATTTTGCTTTTACTGGTCAAGGACTCTCGTCCATTCTAATCTTGTCCGTTAGCGGTTGATGGTCGTTAACGGGCGTTAGTTAGCGGTCGAATATGTTTTCAAAACGAGCATCCCTACTTCTGCTGCCAGGGTCAAGCTTCAAACACATCACGTTACCAAGACTACTGTGCCCTGTGCTGAAGAGGCACGTGACTGTCTAGGCAACACACACCTGCCGCCTTAACTACGTCATCCAATAGCGTAGCGATATCTGCCGTTGTCCTGTTTTCTCCCTTCCATTCCAAACCGTGACCAACGCCAGTCTCCCTTCTCTGCTGAACGCATTGGAGGAAAAACGTTTTGCGCCACTTTTTTCTTATTAAATCCTGGATATCAGACAGATCGCTCATGTTTATCTGCTCGTTTCAGTACCAGTATTTCAGTACCTGTATTTCCCTGTCTGACTGATAGGTTACGTCAGGGGCAGTGTGATCAGACAAGTCATGAAGAGTTCAAGCTTTTTTGCCTGAAGGAAAAAACGAGGCTCATGAATTAGCAAATCAGTGGATTCTGACTGAGTGGAACAGGATGATGAACATGTATTATGGATGTTCCATTAAATGAGTGGCTCTTTTCTCCACAAGTTTTTGAATGCAGATTTTATGCCCAGTTCCTGCCAACAGCAACTGTCTCCTACAGACTAAAAGGAAGTTGACATGTTCAAGGAAGAGCCTGCTGTGTCTTCATAAATGTGTTGCTAAGTTACTGTGTACAGCCCTCAGTACTGGGTTGTCATATCTTCCCCGGGTAGATTATGAATGGTGTTTTATGGTTACATTTTACATATCCGATGGCGGTCTTGCAAACTCATACAGCATCATAGAAATAGCATTGGATTGTGCCATCCAAACCACTGAACACAATCCCTGAAACCTGCATGCACGCCCTACAACTGTCTCTGAAGCCTCTTGGTTTGAGATTTGAGCCTTGTGTGTCACCTTTCATCTGAGGGAGCCAGCACAGACCAGCCGGCACAGACCAGCCGGCACAGACCAGCCGGCACAGACCAGCCGGCACAGACCAGCCGGCACAGACCAGCCGGCACAGACCAGCCGGCACAGACCAGCCGGCACAGACCAGCCGGCACAGACCAGCCGGCACAGACCAGCCGGCACAGACCAGCCGGCACAGACCAGCCGGCACAGACCAGCCGGCACAGACCAGCCGGCACAGACCAGCCGGCACAGACCAGCTCCTCTCTCAGTCCTCAGTGTGTGGGGGCCGGGTCCTCAGTGTGTGGGGGCCGGGTCCTCAGTGTGTGGGGGCCAGGTCCTCAGTGTGTGGGGGCCAGGTCCTCAGTGTGTGGGGGCCGGGTCCTCAGTGTGTGGGGGCCAGGTCCTCAGTGTGTGGGGGCCGGGTCCTCAGTGTGTGGGGGCCAGGTCCTCAGTGTGCGGGGGCCAGGTCCTCAGTGTGCGGGGGCCAGGTCCTCAGTGTGTGGGGGCCAGGTCCTCAGTGTGTGGGGGCCAGGTCCTCAGTGTGTGGGGGCCAGGTCCTCAGTGTGTGGGGGCCGGGTCCTCAGTGTGTGGGGGCCAGGTCCTCAGTGTGTGGGGGCCAGGTCCTCAGTGTGTGGGGGCCAGGTCCTCAGTGTGTGGGGGCCAGGTCCTCAGTGTGTGGGGGCCAGGTCCTCAGTGTGTGGGGGCCGGGTCCTCAGTGTGTGGGGGCCAGGTCCTCAGTGTGTGGGGGCCAGGTCCTCAGTGTGTGGGGGCCAGGTCCTCAGTGTGTGGGGGCCAGGTCCTCAGTGTGTGGGGGCCAGGTCCTCAGTGTGTGGGGGCCAGGTCCTCAGTGTGTGGGGGCCGGGTCCTCAGTGTGTGGGGGCCAGGTCCTCAGTGTGTGGGGGCCAGGTCCTCAGTGTGTGGGGGCCAGGTCCTCAGTGTGTGGGGGCCAGGTCCTCAGTGTGTGGGGGCCAGGTCCTCAGTGTGTGGGGGCCAGGTCCTCAGTGTGTGGGGGCCAGGTCCTCAGTGTGTGGGGGCCAGGTCCTCAGTGTGTGGGGGGCCAGGTCCTCAGTGTGTGGGGGCCGGGTCCTCAGTGTGTGGGGGCCAGGTCCTCAGTGTGTGGGGGCCAGGTCCTCAGTGTGTGGGGGCCAGGTCCTCAGTGTGTGGGGGCCGGGTCCTCAGTGTGTGGGGGCCAGGTCCTCAGTGTGTGGGGGCCAGGTCCTCAGTGTGTGGGGGCCAGGTCCTCAGTGTGTGGGGGCCAGGTCCTCAGTGTGTGGGGGCCGGGTCCTCAGTGTGTGGGGGCCGGGTCCTCAGTGTGTGGGGGCCAGGTCCTCAGTGTGTGGGGGGCCAGGTCCTCAGTGTGTGGGGGCCAGGTCCTCAGTGTGTGGGGGCCAGGTCCTCAGTGTGTGGGGGCCAGGTCCTCAGTGTGTGGGGGCCAGGTCCTCAGTGTGTGGGGGCCGGGTCCTCAGTGTGTGGGGGCCAGGTCCTCAGTGTGTGGGGGCCAGGTCCTCAGTGTGTGGGGGGCCAGGTCCTCAGTGTGTGGGGGCCAGGTCCTCAGTGTGTGGGGGCCAGGTCCTCAGTGTGTGGGGGCCAGGTCCTCAGTGTGTGGGGGCCGGGTCCTCAGTGTGTGGGGGCCGGGTCCTCAGTGTGTGGGGGCCAGGTCCTCAGTGTGTGGGGGCCAGGTCCTCAGTGTGTGGGGGCCAGGTCCTCAGTGTGTGGGGGCCGGGTCCTCAGTGTGTGGGGGCCAGGTCCTCAGTGTGTGGGGGCCGGGTCCTCAGTGTGTGGGGGCCGGGTCCTCAGTGTGTGGGGGGCCGGGTCCTCAGTGTGTGGGGGCCAGGTCCTCAGTGTGTGGGGGCCAGGTCCTCAGTGTGTGGGGGCCAGGTCCTCAGTGTGTGGGGGCCAGGTCCTCAGTGTGTGGGGGCCGGGTCCTCAGTGTGTGGGGGCCAGGTCCTCAGTGTGTGGGGGCCAGGTCCTCAGTGTGTGGGGGGCCAGGTCCTCAGTGTGTGGGGGCCAGGTCCTCAGTGTGTGGGGGCCAGGTCCTCAGTGTGTGGGGGCCAGGTCCTCAGTGTGTGGGGGCCGGGTCCTCAGTGTGTGGGGGGCCGGGGTCCTCAGTGTGTGGGGGCCAGGTCCTCAGTGTGTGGGGGCCAGGTCCTCAGTGTGTGGGGGCCAGGTCCTCAGTGTGTGGGGGCCGGGTCCTCAGTGTGTGGGGGGCCGGGTCCTCAGTGTGTGGGGGCCAGGTCCTCAGTGTGTGGGGGCCAGGTCCTCAGTGTGTGGGGGCCAGGTCCTCAGTGTGTGGGGGCCGGGTCCTCAGTGTGTGGGGGCCAGGTCCTCAGTGTGTGGGGGCCAGGTCCTCAGTGTGTGGGGGCCAGGTCCTCAGTGTGTGGGGGGCCAGGTCCTCAGTGTGTGGGGGCCAGGTCCTCAGTGTGTGGGGGCCAGGTCCTCAGTGTGTGGGGGCAGGGTCCTCAGTGTGTGGGGGCCGGGTCCTCAGTGTGTGGGGGCCAGGTCCTCAGTGTGTGGGGGCCAGGTCCTCAGTGTGTGGGGGGCCAGGTCCTCAGTGTGTGGGGGCCGGGTCCTCAGTGTGTGGGGGCCAGGTCCTCAGTGTGTGGGGGCCAGGTCCTCAGTGTGTGGGGGGCCGGGTCCTCAGTGTGTGGGGGCCGGGTCCTCAGTGTGTGGGGGCCAGGTCCTCAGTGTGTGGGGGCCAGGTCCTCAGTGTGTGGGGGCCAGGTCCTCAGTGTGTGGGGGCCGGGTCCTCAGTGTGTGGGGGGCCGGGTCCTCAGTGTGTGGGGGCCAGGTCCTCAGTGTGTGGGGGCCAGGTCCTCAGTGTGTGGGGGCCAGGTCCTCAGTGTGTGGGGGCCAGGTCCTCAGTGTGTGGGGGCCGGGTCCTCAGTGTGTGGGGGCCGGGTCCTCAGTGTGTGGGGGCCGGGTCCTCAGTGTGTGGGGGCCGGGGTCCTCAGTGTGTGGGGGCCAGGTCCTCAGTGTGTGGGGGCCAGGTCCTCAGTGTGTGGGGGCCAGGTCCTCAGTGTGTGGGGGCCGGGTCCTCAGTGTGTGGGGGCCAGGTCCTCAGTGTGTGGGGGCCAGGTCCTCAGTGTGTGGGGGCCAGGTCCTCAGTGTGTGGGGGCCAGGTCCTCAGTGTGTGGGGGCCAGGTCCTCAGTGTGTGGGGGCCAGGTCCTCAGTGTGTGGGGGCCAGGTCCTGGTTCGCGAGGGAAGAGATCTCCCATGGTAATGAGAGGTGATCAGTGACCTGTCTGTTGCACCTGCAGGATAGCAGGCGTATGATACCAGCCCTCCGGACATCTCAGCAACGCGTTGGTGCGACACGCTTACATTCAGGCCTCACAGCTTCCTGCTAGTACTCGTGCAAGAGCATATTACACACACACAGACTAATTACATTTTGTTCTGCACAAATATGTTTTTCCTCGTTCTTTCTTCTGTGGTGTCTGATAACCACCACAGGAGAAAATCGTAAACATTAGATTAAAACTCCAGTGTGATCCCTGTTTAAATGATGTGTGAGAGAATCAGAGCAAAGAGCCTTTTGTGTGTTACGGGAAGATTCTGTTAACAGACCATGTAGCCACCGTGTGTGTGTGTGTGTGATATGTTTTGTATGAGTGTATTTAGCCGAACAGACTTTGATTACAGAGGGAAGAAAATTATAACACCACCAGGTTTGGCATTCATGTGTGTGTGAGAGAGAGAGATCGTGTGTGTGTGAGAGAGAGAGAGAGAGAGAGAGGGAGAGGGAGACAGATTGTGTGTAAGAGAGAGAGAGATTGTGTGTGTGTGGTTTCAAGGGACCCCAATATCATGTTTCAAACATGAGACTAATGAATCCCCTGCTTCCTGAAGAATGCTGTTCTCATGTCTGAGACTTCAGGCTGATGTGAACACTGTCATGGGGCCAGACAACACACTGTCCTTCTCTCTCTCTTTCTCTTCTCTCTCTCTCTCCTCTCTCTCTCTCTCTCTCTCTCTCTCTCTCTCTCTCATCTCTCTCGTCTCTCTCACCACACACTGATCTCTCTCTCTCTCTCTGCTCTCTCACACACATCGATCACACACACACATGATCTCGTCTCTCTCTCGGTCTCTCTCTCCAGCTTACAGAAAGACCACGATGCACTTCTCCTCTCTGAGGGGGTCTTTTGCTAATTCACACCTTTACCCCCCCACACACACACAAACAAACACACACATCCCCACCCACACACACACACACACACCCCCCCACACACACAAACACACACACACACACACACATCCCCCCCCACACACACACACATCCCCCCCACACACACAAACCACACACACATCACAACCACACACCCACAAACACATACTGTCCTCCCCATACTGTCCTGCTACAGTATGGATAATTACTCAGCTGGGCATTTGCAGCGATGGTTTGTTGCTAGGAGACACTGCCGTCTATGTGGTAAGTGAGTAGTGAGTGTTAATGAAGTGTGTGTCCTCTCGCCCCCCACAGAACGCAGCCTGAAGAGAACGCTCTGAAGTACAGCAGGCTACTGGAGGACAGAGTGCACAGGTACGAGGGGAGGGGAGCTTTGCTCTGGGTTTTCTTTCTCCTGTCTTTTTTCCTCTCTCAGTCCCCTGTGGTCTCCTCCACTCCCTCTGTGTGTTCTCTCTGTCTCTCAGTCAGTTCTCCTGTCTCCTCTTTCCCCCCCTCTGTCTGTCGCTCACCTGTCTCTGTAGGCGTGTCTGGGTGTGGTGTCTGTATGGGTGTGTGGTCTGTTGGGTGTGTGTCTGTCTGGGGTGTGTTGTG
>CAEFZP010005825.1:5000-72500 GCA_903064625.1 Mallotus villosus | reverse complement strand
TTGATGTGGCTAGTATGGAGGGTGCATAATGTAGCTATGAAGCTATGTAGTGCCAGGGATTTACAAACAGCATTGAAATGGATTTGGAATGTTGTTTAGGAAAAAATAATCTGTATTTATAGTAGTCCTTTGCTTATTTATACCGATTCACAGAATCTCCAGCAAGTTATACGCTGTTTTAATCAGGACAGTCATGGTAAAAGCTCAAGGCACAAAAAGAGGACATTTCTATACTGATATTAGCACAACTCTTTTGGGCTGTTTTGTACTTGAGAAATAAAGACCATACTTCTAGTTTAGGGAATGTGGCTAGTATTGACTGGAATTCTCATCAGCTTGTATCATAGCGTGATATCATTCAACTGATCCAGTCTCACCCCAGAGCCCAGAGTGTGTGTGGACCAGGGCCCAGAGTGTGTGTGGGACCAGGGCCCAGCCCAGAGTGTGTGTGGACCAGGGCCCAGAGTGTGTGTGGACCAGGGCCCAGAGTGTGTGTGGACCAGGGCAGGGGAGTGTTGGGCCTGCAGCTGTGAGAGCAGGTGGTCAGGGGAGCTGCTGATCTGTGTGGAATCCATTTCTGCTCTGGGTGTGTCTTCCTCGTACACTAACCCTAACCTCGAGATAAAGAAGCTCAGTTTAGAAACAGTCTAAAGTGACTCCCCTCCCTGGAAAGACATGTGTGACTCTCAGTAAGCAGGTGTTGTGTGTCTCAGTAAGCAGGCGTTTGTGTTTGAGCTCTGGGCTGGTTTCATCCAGAGGGTCCAGAGCTTCTCCAGGACCACCCAGCCTCTCCTCCACCCTCAGTCCAGGACCACCCAGCCTCTCCTCCACCCTCAGTCCAGGACCTGACCCACCCAGCCTCTCCTCCACCCTCAGTCCAGGACCACCCAGCCTCTCCTCCACCCTCAGTCCAGGACCACCCAGCCTCTCCTCCACCCTCAGTCCAGGACCACCCAGCCTCTCCTCCACCCTCAGTCCAGGACCTGACCCACCCAGCCTCCTCCACCCTCACCAGGACCCCCAGCCTCTCCTCCACCCTCAGTCCAGGACCACCCAGCCTCTCCTCCACCCTCAGTCCAGGACCGACCCCCCCCAGCCTCTCCTCCACCCTCAGTCCAGGACCACCCAGCCTCTCCTCCACCCTCAGTCCAGGACCACCCAGCCTCTCCTCCACCCTCAGTCCAGGACCTGACCCACCCAGCCTCTCCTCCACCCTCAGTCCAGGACCACCCACCCAGCCTCTCCTCCACCCTCAGTCCAGGACCACCCAGCCTCTCCTCCACCCTCAGTCCAGGACCACCCAGCCTCTCCTCCACCCTCAGTCCAGGACCACCCAGCCTCTCCTCCACCCTCAGTCCAGGACCACCCAGCCTCTCCTCCACCCTCAGTCCAGGACCACCCAGCCTCTCCTCCACCCTCAGTCCAGGACCACCCAGCCTCTCCTCCACCCTCAGTCCAGGACCACCCAGCCTCTCCTCCACCCTCAGTCCAGGACCTGACCCACCCAGCCTCTCCTCCACCCACACTCAGTCCAGGACCTGACCCCCCCCAGCCTCTCCTCCACCCACACTCAGTCCAGGACCTGACCCCCTCCAGCCTCTCCTCCACCCACACTCAGTCCAGGACCTGACCCACCCAGCCTCTCCTCCACCCTCAGTCCAGGACCACCCAGCCTCTCCTTCACCCTCAGTCCAGGACCTGACCCACCCAGCCTCTCCTCCACCCACACTCAGTCCAGGACCTGACCCCCCCCAGCCTCTCCTCCACCCACACTCAGTCCAGGACCTGACCCACCCAGCCTCTCCTCCAGACTCAGTCCAGGACCTGACCCACCCAGCCTCTCCTCCACCCTCAGTCCAGGACCTGACCCACCCAGCCTCTCCTCCACCCACCCTCAGTCCAGGACCTGACCCACCCAGCCTCTCCTCCACCCTCAGTCCAGGACCTGACCCACCCAGCCTCTCCTCCACCCACTCAGTCCAGGACCTGACCCACCCAGCCTCTCCTCCACCCTCAGTCCAGGACCTGACCCACCCAGCCTCTCCTCCACCCTCAGTCCAGGACCACCCAGCCTCTCCTCCACCCTCAGTCCAGGACCTGACCCACCCAGCCTCTCCTCCACCCACACTCAGTCCAGGACCTGACCCACCCAGCCTCTCCTCCACCCTCAGTCCAGGACCTGACCCACCCAGCCTCTCCTCCACCCACACTCAGTCCAGGACCTGACCCACTCAGCCTCTCCTCCACCCACACTCAGTCCAGGACCTGACCCCCCCAGCCTCTCCTCCACCCACCCTCAGTCCAGGACCTGACCCACCCAGCCTCTCCTCCACCCTCACTCAGTCCAGGACCTGACCCACCCAGCCTCTCCTCCACCCTCAGTCCAGGACCTGACCCACCCAGCCTCTCCTCCAGACTCAGTCCAGAACCTGACCCACCCAGCGTCTCCTCCACACTCAGTCCAGGACCTGACCCACCCAGCCTCTCCTCCACCCACCCTCAGTCCAGGACCTGACCCACCCAGCCTCTCCTCCACACTCAGTCCAGGACCTGACCCACCCAGCCTCTCCTCCACCCTCACTCAGTCCAGGACCTGACCCACCCAGCATCTCCTCCACCCACACTCAGTCCAGGACCTGACCCACCCAGCCTCTCCTCCACCTACGCTAACAGGCTGGCCTGCCTGACATAGGTCGAGTTAGGACAGAATTAGTTCATCAAAAGTCAGTGAGGAGAGCAGGTTTCAGTTGCTTGTTTAACGGCAACATTTCTACCACCATAGTAGATCCACATCCATCATGGTTTCATGAAAAGATGCTCAAACGGAGACGAGAACAAATACTTGGATGTTTTCTGTTTAATACTTTCCTATCTGCTTTTGTTGTCTCTCAATAACTGTCCCTGCGCTTGTCTACAGCATGCCCTCCTAGTGACTACAGAGACTAACCCTGTCTGGGTCCTCCTCTGCCCAGGAGTCTAAGACCTGCATGAATCTCTTTTCTGTTCTTTCTGTTTCCCTGCGTGCTGTGTGTTGTGTCTCTGAAGCTCGGCTTCTCCTTCTAAACTGTCCCAGGATCACGGTGAGGCAACACCTCGCTCCTCTCTCCAACTACACCATCTGGACCACTCTTCAACACACACACACACACACTCCCAACCAACCCAACCACACAACAAATCACAGGGATTTTGAGAAGTCTTGTTACTTCTGGCAAGCCAGACAAGGTCATTAAAGGTCCTTTTATTTCTAATAAACATTTCATTAGAATAAGATCATTATTTATTTTTGCTAAATGTGTTTTTCTGCTTAGCCTAAAGCCATGAACAATGCCAGACTTCATAAGGTAATTACTTGTTCTTGTAGTACAGAATTAACAGCAGGTTGTGAATGCAAATAAAGAGCACAATGCGAGGGCAAGTTCATTCATTTTCCTCTCGTCGATTCTGGTGATGAATAATTACCCAGGACTACAGATGATGAGACTGCACACATACAGTACACAGAAGGAATAATTGCATTTTCAATAATTCACGAGGGCATTTATCACTGTGACTAAAACAAATGTTTCTTTTTGTTTTGTTTGCAGAAATTGGAGGAGTTTTTATTCAGCATGGAGGAAAATCACCCAGAGGTATGTCTGGAATCAGAAGGTCTCAATTGTAGATTCACTGGTGCACTCTGGGAATTGTAGTATTATTGGACCCAGAGGCCTGTTGAACATGACCCCAGTTTAAATAAGACCTCTAACACTGAGGTTCACCATCAGTATTCAGGCCCATCTCACCCATCTCAGGCCCAGCAGGCCCCAGGTCTCCTGCAAGAGAGCGGCCTGCAGCTGGCATGCTCGCTCGCTCTCCCAGGGGGGGAACATGTGGAAAGTCCTCTAGCTTCGTAGCTTCCTACATAGCTGTGTGCCAAAGACCTGAGGCTCAACACTAGTCAGGGCTTAGCTGCAGCCTGGATGGAGGGAAGTAGTGCAGTTAGCATGTGCTGGGTTAGCACAGTCTAGGGATGTATCTCTGGGTTAGCACAGTGTAGGGATGAATCTCTGGGTTAGCACAGTGTAGGGATGAATCTCTGGGTTAGCACAGTGTAGAGACGCATCTCTGGGTTAGCACAGTGTAGGGATGCATCTCTGGGTTAGCACAGTGCAGGGATGAATCTCTGGGTTAGCACAGTGTAGAGACGCATCTCTGGGTTAGCACAGTGTAGTGGTGCATCTCTGGGTTAGCACAGTGTAGGGATGCATCTCTGGGTTAGCACAGTGTAGGGATGCATCTCTGGGTTAGCACAGTGTAGGGATGCATCTCTGGGTTAGCACAGTGCAGGGATGAATCTCTGGGTTAGCACAGTGTAGAGACGCATCTCTGGGTTAGCACAGTGTAGTGGTGCATCTCTGGGTTAGCACAGTGTAGGGATGCATCTCTGGGTTAGCACAGTGTAGGGATGCATCTCTGGGTTAGCACAGTGTAGGGATGCATCTCTGGGTTAGCACAGTGCAGGGATGAATCTCTGGGTTAGCACAGTGTAGAGACGCATCTCTGGGTTAGCACAGTGTAGTGATGCATCTCTGGGTTAGCACAGTGTAGTGATGCATCTCTGGGTTAGCACAGTGTAGTGATGCATCTCTGGGTTAGCACAGTGTAGGGATGCATCTCTGGGTTAGCACAGTGTAGGGATGCATCTCTGGGTTAGCACAGTGTAGGGATGCATCTCTGGGTGAAGCACAGTGTAGGGATGAATCTCTGGGTTAGCACAGTGTAGAGACGCATCTCTGGGTTAGCACAGTGTAGGGATGCATCTCTGGGTTAGCACAGTGTAGTGGTGCATCTCTGGGTTAGCACAGTGTAGGGATGCATCTCTGGGTTAGCATATAGCACAGTGTAGGGATGCATCTCTGTTGTGTTGTTGGTATTCACGCTTGCAGCTGTGTGTTCTCTACAGAACTTGGCGTCTGTGCGTGTGAGGTGATGACTAGTGTGTCTTAATATGAGTTGTTGAACATACTGTACCAGCTTCACAGAATTGTATTTAAAAACTAACTTATTTTAAGTGTTCCTTGATGAAATAATTAAATAATACTTTTTATAATGAAATTATATTTGGCACAATTTCCTTTTTCGGTTCGAGGAAAATCAGATTTCCCCTACTAGAGACCCTGAGGACTGTGCCTCTCTGGTTGGAAAACATTTGTTTGACTGTTTCATCGCCCTATAAAAACATGTAATTTTTTCAGGCCAGGTACCAGAATAGAGCTCAGACACACACACACACACACACACACACACACACACCACACACACACACACACACACACACACACACACACACACACACACACACACACACACCCTAGGGGCAGGATGTGTCTACCTGCGATGGTGAGTCAGTCTAGACGGTGTGTGTGTGTGATTGAACTGGGGCACAGTGTCCGTAGAGGGGTTTGCTCTAATTATCGTCCAGTTTGCCCTCCAACCAGGGCTGGGCGGTATGGCCTCCTACCATACCTAGTGCTTCTCTGCCTCTCCAGCCTGCACACACACGTACACACACGTACACACACGTACACACACGCTCATCTCATCATGGTAGCTGCAGCAGGAGGGGAAATTATTATGGTGTTTCAGTGTTCTAATGCTTCACTTTTTGTTGTTGCTTTCTCTCTCCCCTCTTCCTTCAATTGTTCCCACTCCACCTCCTCTCCTCTCTCCCTCCCCTCACCCCCTCTTCTCTCCCCTCCCTGCTCTCCCTCCCTCCCCTCCCTGCTCTCCCTCCCCTCACCCCCTCTCCCTCCCCTCTCCCTCCCCTCTCCCTCCCCTCACCCCCTCTTCTCTCCCCTCACCCCCTCTCCCTCCCCTCTCCCCTCCCCTTACCCCCCTCTTCTCTCCCCTCCCTTCTCTCCCCCCCCTCCCCTCTCCCCTCTCTCTCCCTCCCCCCCTCCCCCCTCCCCTCTCCCTCCCCCCCCTCCTCTCCCTCAGGATGGGTGCAGTGAGGCTGCAGACCTGACAGAACAGTGTGAGCTCATTAGTGACAGACTGATGACCTTGGAGGAAGACCTGCAGACAGCCATGCTCAGCCGAGACCAGGCTCTCACCCATATCCTCTCACTGTGTCTGTCTGTCTGTCTGTCTGTCTGTCTGTCTGTCTGTCTGTCTGTCCCTGTCTGTCTGACCTGCAGACAGCCATGCTCAGCCGAGACCAAGCTCTCACCCATATCCTCTCACTGTGTCTGTCTGCCTGCCTGCCTGTCTGTCTGTCTGTCTGCCTGTCCTGTCTGTCTGTCTGTCTGTCTGTCCCTGTCTGTCTGACCTGCAGACAGCCATGCTCAGCCGAGACCAGGCCCTCACCCATATCCTCTCACTGTCACCTTGGTGTCTGTCTGTCTGTCTGTCTGTCTGTCTGTCTGTCTGTCTGTCTGTCTGTCCCTGTCTGTCTGACCTGCAGACAGCCATGCTCAGCCGAGACCAGGCCCTCACCCATATCCTCTCACTGTCACCTTGGTGTCTGTCTGTCTGTCTGTCTGTCTGTCCCTGTCTGTCTGTGCCTGTCTGTCTGTCCCTGGCTGTCTGTCTGTCTGTCTGTCTGTCCCTGTCTGTCTGACCTGCAGACAGCCATGCTCAGCCGAGACCAGGCCCTCACCCATATCCTCTCACTGTGTCTGTCTGCCTGCCTGCCTGCCTGCCTGTCTGTCTGTCTGTCTGTCTGTCTGTCTGTCTGTCTGTCTGTCTGTCTGTCTGTCTGTCTGTCTGTCCCTGTCTGTCCCTGCCTGCCTGTCTGTCTGTCTGTCTGTCTGGCAATGTTTGTCCATAAAATAGATGCCAGTTACTGTACCTTACTCTGCAAACAGTGCAGGCACATATAGGAAGATAAAAAGTTGAACTTCAGCGGATTGTTAGTTATTTTTGACAATTTGAATTCCCTCTATCCCTCCCTCTCTCTATCCCTCCCTCTCTCTTTCTCTACCTCAGCTTTCTCGTATCCTCTGCAGATATTCCAGGCAAGGTTATAAGAGGGCTGTTCATGTGGACTGCCAGTCACCATGGGCTGAGAGTAAGGGAGAGAGACAGGGCCATCACTGGGGCAGATAGTAGAATGTCACCGCAATGACTACTCTCCTGTCATATCTTAATGCCCTACCTCCCTCCCTCCCTCCCTCTCTCCCTCCCTCCCTGCCTCCCTCCCTGCCTCCCTCCCGCCCTCCCTCTCTCTCTCCCTCCCTCCCTGCCTCCCTCCCTCCCTCCCTCCCTCGCCCTCCCTCCCTCCCTCCCCCCCTCCCTCCCTCCCTCTCTCTCTCTCTCCCTCCCTCCCTCCCTCCCTCCCTCCCTCCCTCCCTCCCTCCCTCCCTCCCTCCCTCCCTCCCTCCCTCCCTCCCTCCCTCCCTCCCTCCCTCCCCAAAAAGGAAATTACAATATCCAAGATAATGATGACTCAAATGAAACTGTTGAAACTGATTACATGTGACAATGCATTATACTCTGTGTTAATTAGTGAGATGATTGGAAATAGATGACTGGCTTTCACCTGGTTTCTTCTCCTCTTTAGTGAGAGTGTATGTTGAGGAACGGGGAGGTGCTGTTTGGATGTTAAAGATCTGATCTAGACTGAGTGCTGTCGTGTTCTGGGACATACAGGACCCTACTGGGCCTGGCCCTCCTGTGTGCTGTGTAACCCCTGGGCTGTCTGGTGCAGTGGCATGGTCTGCAAACCTCTCTCTGCCTGCCTGCCTGTGTGTCTGTGTGTGTCTGCCTGTCTGTCTGTGTGTCTGGCTGTCTGTGTGTGTGTGTCTGCCTGTCTGTGTGTGTCTGCCTGTTTGTGTGTGTGTGTGTCTGCCTGCCTGTGTGTGTCTGTGTGTGTCTGCCTGTCTGTCTGTGTGTGTCTGCCTGTCTGTGTGTGTGTGTCTGTCTGTCTGTCTGTGTATGCCTGTCTCTCTGTCTGCCTGCCTGTCTGTGTATGTGTCTGCCTGTCTGTCTCTCCTGTCTCCAGTCATGTGTATCATGTGTAGGTCTGAAGTGTACTCTGTGAAAGCGTGACGTTCCTCTTCCTGTGTGTAGCAGGCGTGAGAAGGCGTGAGGAGGCTGGACACGCCCTCTTACTCTCTGCCTGGCTCACTTAGGATGTTGTTAGGGATGGGGAGGTTGCCATGGAGACTAGGAGACCAAGCCACTCTTTCTTAAAACCAAGCGATCAGTAAACGGCTCTGTGAGCGAGGAGAGGGAGAGAGCCGAGCCAGCCAGGAGAGGGAGAGACCGACGGCCTCTGTAGAGACGGACAGCCTTTGTAGAGACGCTGCCCACAAACAGCATGTTGATATGGGGGGTCTGTACGCATGTGGCCCTCACAGCAAACAGCATGTTGATATGGGGAGAGTCTGTACGCATGTGGCCCTCACTGCAAACAGCATGTTGATATGGGGGGGTCTGTACGTATGTGGCCCTCACAGCAAACAGCATGTTGATATGGGGAGAGTCTGTACGCATGTGGCCCTCACTGCAAACAGCATGTTGATATGGGGGGTCTGTACGCATGTGGCCCTCACTGCAAACAGCATGTTGATATGGGGGGTCTGTACGCATGTGGCCCTCACAGCAAACAGCATGTTGATATGGGGGGTCTGTACGCATGTGGCCCATGCAGCCAGCTCGTCTCCAGGACAAACATGCATTATTCATGACACACTCTTTACCGGCTCCTTAATTATGAATGAGGACAATCTGTGTCCATTTTGAGAGCAAAACGAGCCGTTGGTCCCCATCTGCCGTGGAAGGCTTCCCTTTGAATCAACACTTAAGACGGACACTCAGAACAGTGATTTGTGTCTCTGAGCAGGTTAAACACTCCCTTCCACCACAGACGCTGTCCTTTTCTCTGTGGCCTCATGAATGATTTATCTGTCCGGGTCTGGGTGGGCGGGTCCCCCTGTGGATGAAACCATCTCATGAATAGTGAATTGAATGAAGTGAAATTGAGTATGACTTGATGATTGGGAACCAGTAATCAGAGTCTGGTGGCCCAGTGGAGGAAGATTGATGACTTCATCAGCCTATATAGTCTCTCTGGAGCTGCTATTAGCATTAGCCATCGGGGATCACCTCTTCTACACTCTGGAGTGTGTGTATCTACTGGAATGTCCTTTTATGTGTGTGTGTGTGTGTGTATTTGTGTGTGTGAGTGTGTGTGTGTGTGTGTGTGTATTTGTGTGTGTGTGTGTGTGTGTGTGTGTGTGTGTGGTTCAGGGTGCCTGGGGTGTGTTGTTGGGCAGAAGCATGGTCAGAAACGTCAGATATCTTTCCTTAAGTCCAGCTGCACAGTCCCTGGAGGTGGAGGTGAAGGAGGTGAAGACTGCTCTTCAGAGGATGCTGGTGCAGCTGAACGAGGAGGAGGAGGAGGAGGAGGAGGAAGATGATTACATCATGGAGAACAAAAAGGAGGACGAAGAGGAGGAAGATCAGTACTTCAGTGACAGCTGGGAGATTTGACCCGGGGGTGGAGTGTGTGTTGTGAGCCCCCTGAGACAGCAGGGTCTGTATCTCCTGACCCAGCCTGGGAGGATGAGCTCAGACACACAGAAGAAACAGCCCCAGTTACTGCACCTCCTCACACCAGCCCCCTCCTCACACCAGCCCCTCCCACCAGGCCTCTACACTGGGGCTGAAAGAGAGACGTTCACAGACCTTGGAAATATATCCTTATTACATTTGTCCCAGTGTTCTGGAACTGACACTCAAAGATACTTGTTGTTGTTGTTGTGTGTTGTTGTCATACTTGGAAGCACATAGTGCAATCAGACGTCTCACCAGCCTGAACAGGTCCTCAGGCAGCTAGCAGGACTGGTCGTGTTCTCCTGACGCTACAGTTAGTCTGGTTACCTCACTCAGTACTGAGGATAGGCTGACAACACTTTCAAGGATTTTCGTGTAAAAATAAGGACCAACGTGACAATCCAGACGTCTGATAGTTCATAGTTTTGCACAGGAACAGAGGTGGGGTACATGTGGCCTCTTTGCTTTATTCATTACGACTGGATCATAAACTGTTACTTATAGTCCAGGATATGTTACATGGTGCTACAGAGGTGCAAGCTAACCTGAACCCTCTCTTACCACAGGCTTCATTCCACGTGTGGGGGAAAGAGATGCAATGCTTTTTTATAATTATGTTGAAAGAAGTCTAGCATGCAGACTATTGATGTTTTATGCGTTTATCTTGGGAGACTGTGTCATGTGCAGAGAAAAGCTCTTTAATAACTGTTGGATGTTGTCTTACGTCCACAGAAAAGCACTTTGGTTGTGTCTTGTCTGTCCTGCTTGTTATAATACGTTAAGTACTGTTGTGTTTTTGTTGCTTGTTTTTGCAGGTTGTGAGAGCACCACTGAACATCCTGTTTATCCCACTTCTCTCTCCAACCAGCAGACACCAAGTCTCACACCTATTTATCAATGTTCTGTCTCACCCTTCTTACTGTCTCACCCTTCGTACTGTCTCACCCTTCTTACTGTCTCACCCTTCGTACTGTCTCACCCTTCGTACTGTCTCACTCTTCTTACTGTCTCACCCTCCTTACCGTCTCACTCTTCTTACTGTCTCACCCTTCTTACTGTCTCACTCTTCGTACTGTCTCACTCTTCGTACTGTCTCACCCTTCTTACTGTCTCACCCTTCGTACTGTCTCACCCTTCGTACTGTCTCACCCTTCTTACTGTCTCACCCTTCGTACTGTCTCACCCTTCGTACTGTCTCACCCTTCTTACTGTCTCACTCTTCTTACTGTCTCACTCTTCTTACTGTCTCACCCTTCGTACTGTCTCACTCTTCTTACTGTCTCACTCTTCGTACTGTCTCACCCTTCGTACTGTCTCACCCTTCGTACTGTCTCACTCTTCGTACTGTCTCACCCTTCGTACTGTCTCACCCTTCGTACTGTCTCACTCTTCGTACTGTCTCACCCTTCTTACTGTCTCACTCTTCGTACTGTCTCACTCTTCGTACTGTCTCACCCTTCGTACTGTCTCACTCTTCGTACTGTCTCACCCTTCTTACTGTCTCGCCCTTCGTACTGTCTCACCCTTCGTACTGTCTCACTCTTCGTACTGTCTCACCCTTCTTACTGTCTCACCCTTCGTACTGTCTCACTCTTCGTACTGTCTCACCCTTCTTACTGTCTCACCCTTCTTACTGTCTCACCCTTCTTACTGTCTCACCCTTCTTACTGTCTCACCCTTCTTACTGTCTCACCCTTCTTACTGTCTCACCCTTCGTACTGTCTCACCCTTCGTACTGTCTCACTCTTCGTACTGTCTCACTCTTCGTACTGTCTCACTCTTCGTACTGTCTCACTCTTCGTACTGTACGGTTTGGAACCACTGTGTTCTGTTTTATATTTATATACAGTATATATATTGTACGGCCTAACTAAATAAAGTGTGAACCTTTCTGTTGAATATACTGTCTCTTTGTCCTCGTACTGTACTGAGCCACTGTGCAGTACATCCTTACTGCCCTGAGAGATCCACTGTGCAGTACATCCTTACTGCCCTGAGAGATCCACTGTGCAGTACATCCTTACTGCCCTGAGAGATCCACTGTGCAGTACATCCTTACTGCCCTGAGAGATCCACTGTGCAGTACATCCTTACTGCCCTGAGAGATCCACTGTGCAGTACATCCTTACTGCCCTGAGAGATCCACTGTGCAGTACATCCTTACTGCCCTGAGAGATCCACTGTGCAGTACATCCTTACTGCCCTGAGAGATCCACTGTGCAGTACATCCTTACTGCCCTGAGAGATCCACTGTGCAGTACATCCTTACTGCCCTGAGAGATCCACTGTGCAGTACATCCTTACTGCCCTGAGAGATCCACTGTGCAGTACATCCTTACTGCCCTGAGAGATCCACTGTGCAGTACATCCTTACTGCCCTGCTCAGCACAGTCACACCCAACATTACTAATGAATGCAAATGTTTTCTTCGAATGTATTCATGAATTCTGAGAGATGTTTACTGTTTGAAACTGACACCTCGGTAATTACTGACTGGGTGTCGGGTCTAACTTGAGTCAGTCAAGAAGCATCGAGAAACGTGAGTGTGTGTGTGTGTATGTGTGTGAGTGTGTGTGTGTGTGTGAGTGTGTGGATACCTGTGTGTGTGTGTGTGTGTGTGTGAGTGTGTGACAGCTACAGTGGGACTGTTCCCATATCAAAAGAGAAACAGTCTTCCTAGTATAACTGCCTTATGCTAATTTCAAGACCAAATCAAGATTCGTCAGGCAGTTCATGGTCTTCACATCCATAAATGCAGGAATGCAAGCAACTGTTGAATGCTGTCAACTGGGCAATTAATTACAACTCCACTGGAATTAATAAGCATTTCTAAATCATCTTTCTCCATCTACCCCTCCCTCCATCCCTCTCTAAATATATATATATTCTTTCAGCGTGATCCACTGTCACATTTGAAATGTTAAGAGGACCCAGATGAACAATGGAGGATGCCAAGCAGAAAGAGTTGGAAATATCTCAGCCTCCTTCACTCTCCCTCTCCTCATTCTGATCTTGACTTTGGAAATCACACTTAATTATGCACACAATACCAGTGGGAGCTAGGCTGTCTCCTTTCAGAAACAGGACCATTTTCTGTCATTTACAGTCATATGAGAAATGACAGGCTGAGTGGGCTGTGCGTGCGTGTGTGTACGTGTGTGTGTGTGTGCGTGTACGTGTGTGTGCGTGTGTGTGTGTGTGTGTGTGTGTGTGTGGTGGTGTGTGTGTGTGTGTGGGGGGCAGTGATGAAGCATCCCTCTGCTGAGTGGAAGAGTTCGATGTCACTCTTCTTTCATCCTGTTTCAGCGCTACCAGGACCTGGAACGACAGCCTCATGCAGTTCTTTCATGTTTCTCTCTCAGCACAGCTCTCTCTGCTTCCTGGTCTGGTCACATGTCACCCTGGTGGAGGCTCCTCTCCGTCTCGCTGTCATGGCGATGAGCGTCATCTCCTGACCGCTGTTACTGTTTTGAAACGGAAAACACAATCAGCTGGACGTCAAACGTGAGAAAGCATGTCTGGAATGGTCTCGCTGCATCGCTCCGTCTGGGAGTGAACAGAGAGGGTCTCTACCAGAAACATGATCAACACACCCCAACTCCTAAACTTGTGACTCCACGAGCTGAGCTCATGCTGAGGTCATGCTGAGGTCACACTGCAGCTGTCACAGACAGTTGCTGTACACACGGCTGAATGAGCTCATTATCTCTGCCACTCTCTTCTGTCTCTCTCTCTATCACTCTAATACTAATCTCTCTATCAATCCTCCTCTCTGTCACTTCTCTCTCTCCAAAGACACACTTCCAGTCACGGCTACAGTAAGTACCGAACGCTAGCCAACCTGACTCTCTAATCTCCTAATTAACAGTTTGGCTACTTTCAGTGTGCCGTTAGTGTATTCCACCCCCCCGCAGTTACAGAACCTTAATTATGCGAGGAACAAACAGCGAGATTAGCCACGCTGGGGGGATAATCAGATGAAATCAGATGAAGGGTTTACAGAGTGCCAGCCGAAGGTGCTGCAAGGCTGTGTGCATCAGAGGAACCAGATCCAGAGGCTTTTGAGGAGCTTAAACTGTTCAGGAGAGTTTATCATTTTGGGGGCCGAGTATGGAAGCAAATCAGTGCCATAATGTTTTGAATTTTAAAAGGCATCGAATACTTAATCTTGAAATTTAAACAACACTGAATTCTCATATGAATATATTTCAATGTAAAATAAAACTCATGTTGCTCAAATTCGATTCTAAAAAATTCGATCTTAAAAATTCAACCATAAAATTTCGACCCTATCAAATTCGAGCCAAACATTTTCCATCTGAAAAAATTGGAGGCAAAAAAATTAGAGCCTATAAAATTCGACTCGAAAAATGTCGAGCTTAATTTTTATTTTTTACATCCGGGATATCAAGGACAGGTAGAGCAATTGAGCTGGAGGTCAGGCATCATGGCCAGCTTGACAACCCTACAGTGTAATAAAAGTGTAATAACATTGTAATAACAGTGTAATAACAGTGTAATGACAGTGTTATAACATTGTAATAACAGTGTAATAAGTGTTATAACATTGTAAGAACAGTGTAATAACAGTGTAATAACATTGTAAGAACAGTGTAATAACAGTGTAATAACATTGCTTAAACTAGAGAGCATACAATTTCTGGGGAAATTGTGAGGGTGTGCCTGCATATTTTCAAGCATTTAGCCTACTCATAGTCTATTGCATAATAATTCATTAAGAACACCCTTGGAAAGAAGCTACTGTAACAACGTTATCACTGGAAATATTTCTGATGGAATCGCGATTCAAACAGTAGCTCTAGGTCTGCTAACTTATGACATGCCCGCAAAAACGTAAATACGCTTGACATTTATTTAGTGGAAAATCGCTCATGCATAAAAAGCTCAATAGCGATCATTGTCAGTAACAACGCAAAATGCGATATAGCCCTTTGTGGAGAAGCTGCCCCGGTAAATTGTATACTACAGTGTTCGTCTTGGTGGCGATCGTTGGTTGAACTTTCCGTTGTAGTACGGTTTAGGCTGAAATTAAATATTGCTTTCATGAACAGATTGACAAGTTTAGGCTGTGTCAATGAAGTTCGGGTTAGTAGTCAGACAGTTTCACCTATTGAAATACTTTTAATTTAAGGGAGTGCCGAACATGTTCTGTCGCCGTTTGACTTCCTACTGTAAACAGCTGTGGATGTTTTTGTTAGCTACACAGTGTCTCGCGTAGGCTACAGCGTTGCAGTAGGCCTACTGGTTTGAAATCACAGGTAATGATTATTTCACCAACAAATCGTTTACTTGTAATCTAATGTCATAATAAATCGTACAACGAAAATGTATTTGTGAGTAATGTTTATTTTAACGATTGAAAACAGATGCAGCCTAGACCGCTGTAGTATGTGTTGCCCGGGCAACATAGGCTAATGTCATGATGCTAATGCTTCAGTGAAATAGTAGACTACCGTTTCCGAAAGTCGATGTAGTTCCTCAATAATATTAGCTTATATTGTACGTTACACTTAACAATTGTGTTTCATATCAGAAAGTAACATTAGTAAATAGTTATCACCCTGGCCTCTTTGCTTGTGGCGTTTCTGCAGCTGCCTTGCAGTATCGTTAAAGCTATAGTTAGCCTATAGCTATCTCCCAGAAGTTAACAAGCTGCTAAACTAATGTTAGGCTAGAGGTAGTCACGCGTGTTTCGTGACGTTAGTAGCGTCAGTGACTGTGGCTAGCAAGTTAGCCAGGTAAATAAAAAGACAAGCAACTCAACCAACTTTTGACACGACGTTTTCTAAGTAATCAAAATATTGACGGATGCTAGGGGGGCGGCACGATATCATTCTTGCAGTCTTCTATGCACGTCTTATCTAATGCGTCGTTGCTAACATGTGCCGACGCTGTGACGTAGACTATTATAACTGAGTAGTCTACCCTTTGCCGACAAAATCAACTTTATGCCACAAAAACGTTGTATCCTCCTAAACTGTGCAATGGAACGTAGACAAAAGTAATGCCAACGCAATCGGGACCAAGACGAAACTTTGGACGTTGACGTTTTCTATGTAGTCCAAATATCGACCGAGGAGTAGGGGGGCAAAAATAATAATAATAATAATAAAAATATATATGTGAGATAACAAAGGTTGTGCTTCATGCCGAAGGCAAAGCACACCCAATTAGTTTCTAACAAATTCAATCTTAAAAAATTCAACCATAAAAAATTCGACCCTATCAAATTCGAGGCAAACATTTTCCATCTGAAAAACTAGAGCCAAGAAAATTAGAGCCTATAAAATTCGACCCTCAAAAATTTGAGCCTATCAAATTCGAGGCAAACATTTTCGATCTTAAAAAATTCAGATTTTTTACATCCGGGATATCAAGGACAGGTAGAGCAATCGAGCATCCTGCTAGAGGTCAGGCATCATGGCCAGCTTGACAACCCTACAGTGTTATAAAAGTGTAATAACAATGTTATAACATTGTAATAACAGTGTTATAACATTGTAATAACAGTGTAATAAGTGTTATAACATTGTAATAACAGTGTAATAACAGTGTAATAACAGTGTAATAAGTGTTATAACATTGTAAGAACAGTCTAAGAACAGTGTAATAACAGTGTAATAATAACAGAACAGTGCTCCATGGTAGCTTCGTAGACTAAGTTAGGTTTGTTGTACTGATAGCCAGGAAATGAAAAAGACGCGAAATGACAACAAATAATATTGATCATGCCCTATGGAAGCTAATCAGTGCCATAATGTTTTGAATTTTAAAAGGCATCGAATACTTAATATTGAAATGTAAACAACACTGAATTCTCATCTGAATATATTTCAATGTAAAATAAAATTTGATCTTAAAAAATTCAACCATAAAAAATTTGATCTTAAAAAATTCAACCATAAAACATTTGATCTTAAAAAATTCAACCATAAAAATTTGACCCTATCAAATTCGAGCTAAACATTTTTCATCTGAAAAAATTAGAGCCTAAAAAATTAGAGCCTATCAAATTCGAGCCGAAAAATTTCGATCTTAGAAAATTCAGATTTTTTACATCCGGGATATCAAGGACAGGTAGAGCAATCGAGCCTCAATGCAATCGAACCAACTTACATTGAACTTCTAATTCTAACTGATAATTTCCACTATGTTATATGCTAAAACCGAAGTTCAATGTAAGTTAGCCTATTAATATAAATAGCCTACAGTATCCTCCGACCAGCGGTGGCGCTAATACCTCGGATACACATGAAAAAAATGGGCCTGAGAAGAGAGTTCCGGTTTAGGAGGGAGCGCTGCAGTTGGATAGGTCAGAAGTTGGTTAGATTGCATTGAGGCTCGATTGCTCTACCTGTCCTTGATATCCCGGATGTTAAAAATCTAAAAATGTTAAGATCGAAATGGTTCGGGTCGAATTTGATAGGCTCAAATTTTTTAGGCTCAAATTTTTTGGGCAATATTTTTTTGGGCACAGATTATTTTGGCTCAATTTATTTTGGCTCAATATTTTTCAGATAAAAATGTTCGGCTCGAATTTGATAGGGTCGAATTTTTTAGGGTTGAATTTTTTAAGATCAAATTTTATTTTACATTGAAATATATTCAGATGAGAATTCAGAGTTGTTTACATTTCAATATTAAGTATTAGTATTCGATGCCTTTTAAAATTCAAAACATTATGGTACTGATTTGCTTCCATAGCCGAGATGAGATACATATATCATTTCTGTATAATTCCATTATTCTGGTTCTGCGTAAATGTTCTGATTGGTCCGTTTCATTCCTGTGCAAAGTGGCACGACAAACATATATCAATGAGGTCAAGGTCTGTATAATTTATTTTATTTTTTTAAATGGTTTTAAGCGCTTGAACTCCCAAACTTGAATCCCAAAACAAAACATGAAAGTAATAAGATCAGTGATCCTTGGAACTTCAGGTTTTTAAGAGCTGACTGTGTCGCCTCCACAGAACGGCAGCATGACGGGTGAGAGAAACAAGACTTGGATGGTGTTATACCAGCTGCAGTCCTCAGTGATCTCAGTTGAGTCGAACTGTTTACAAACCAGGGTTTCCTGCCACTGGATCACATGTCCCTTCAGCAGAGCTGTCAAGAGGTGAGGGTAGTGTCGAGAGGTGAGGGTAGTATCGAGAGGTGAGGGTAGTGTCGAGAGGTGAGGGTGGTGTCGTGAGGTGAGCGTGGTGTCGTGAGGTGAGGGTAGTGTCGAGAGGTGAGCGTGGTGTCGAGAGGTGAGGGTGGTGTCGAGAGGTGAGGGTGGTGTCGAGAGGTGAGGGTGGTGTCGTGAGGTGAGCGTGGTGTCGTGAGGTGAGGGTGGTGTCGTGAGGTGAGGGTGGTGTCGTGAGGTGAGGGTGGTGTCGTGAGGTGAGGGTGGTGTCGTGAGGTGAGGGTGGTGTCGTGAGGTGAGGGTGGTGTCGTGAGGTGAGCGTGGTGTCGTGAGGTGAGGGTGGTGTCGTGAGGTGAGCGTGGTGTCGTGAGGTGAGGGTGGTGTCGTGAGGTGAGGGTGGTGTCGTGAGGTGAGGGTAGTGTCGAGAGGTGAGGGTGGTGTCGTGAGGTGAGGGTGGTGTCGTGAGGTGAGCGTGGTGTCGTGAGGTGAGGGTGGTGTCGTGAGGTGAGCGTGGTGTCGTGAGGTGAGGGTGGTGTCGTGAGGTGAGGGTGGTGTCGTGAGGTGAGGGTGGTGTCGTGAGGGTGGTGTCGTGAGGTGAGGGTGGTGTCGTGAGGTGAGCGTGGTGTCGTGAGCGTGGTGTCGTGAGGTGAGGGTGGTGTCGTGAGGTGAGGGTGGTGTCGTGAGGTGAGGGTGGTGTCGTGAGGTGAGGGTGGTGTCGTGAGGTGAGCGTGGTGTCGTGAGCGTGGTGTCGTGAGGTGAGGGTGGTGTCGTGAGGGTGGTGTCGTGAGGTGAGGGTGGTGTCGAGAGGTGAGGGTAGTGTCGAGAGGTGAGCGTGGTGTCGTGAGGTGAGGGTGGTGTCGTGAGCGTGGTGTCGAGAGGTGAGGGTGGTGTCGTGAGGTGAGCGTGGTGTCGTGAGCGTGGTGTCGTGAGGTGAGGGTGGTGTCGAGAGGTGAGGGTGGTGTCGTGAGGTGAGGGTGGTGTCGTGAGGTGAGCGTGGTGTCGTGAGGGTGGTGTCGGTGAGGGCGTCATGACTTTCTCTCCTCCTCTTCTTCATGTCGTCCTCCTCAGCACAGTCTCCCCGTACAACACCAGTTCCGACCACGAGGACCTGAACTGAACCAGGACACACCATGTTGTCACTGACACTGTGTCTGCCTGGTGTTACCCAGGTCTGGGAGAGCCACACTGTGTCTGCCTGGTGTTACCCAGGTCTGGGAGAGCCACACTGTGTCTGCAGGGTGTTACCCAGGTCTGGGAGAGCCACACTGTGTCTGCCTGGTGTTACCCAGGTCTGGGAGAGGTCTGGGAGAGCCACAGTGTGTCTGCCTGGTGTTACCCAGGTCTGGGAGAGGTCTGGGAGAGCCACACTGTGTCTGCCTGGTGTTACCCAGGTCTGGGAGAGCCACACTGTGTCTGCCTGGTGTTACCCAGGTCTGGGAGAGCCACACTGGGTCTGCCTGGTGTTACCCAGGTCTGGGAGAGCCACACTGTGTCTGCCTGGTGTTACCCAGGTCTGAGAGAGCCAGCAGACGGTGCTTCACCTTGGGAACTCCCCAGGGGGCGAGCCTGCCACACCATTCTTCCCACTTAGCCTTAAGAACAGAGCCCACGCGGAGGGGAGGAGGATCGATAGAGCTGATGGACGGAGCTGGCTCCCTCGAGGGGGGGGGGCAGGAGGGATGGGGAGGGAGAGAGAGATGGGGGAGGGGGAGAGAGAGAGAGATGGGGGAGGGGGAGAGAGAAAGATGAGGGAAGGAGAGATGGGGGAGGGAGAGAGAGATGAGGGAGGGAGGGCAGGAGAGATGGGGAAAGGAGAGATGGGGTGAGAGTGGGGAGGGAGGGAAGGGGTGTAGAGAGGTAGAGGTGGAGAGATAAACGAGAGAGGGGGGATGAAGGGGAGGGCTGGGGGAAGGATGATGGAGAGAAGAAGGGGACAGAAGAAGAGGGGGAGGGAGGCTGGGCTAGCTGTCTGGCTGCTGTAATGAGAGATCCTCTGAGCGATGGAAGATTCCTCCAGCAGGAGGCCAGGCACGAGGCCCTGCTCCCCCACCGCTGAGCAGACAGTTTGGGATGATGAGATTCAGTAGAGCCCCTGTCCTGGAGAGGGAATGTGGGATTAGAGAAGCAGCGTCTCCCCATCACCGCCTCCGACAGCATCACACCCTGAGCCGGCATCTTCAGAGCTGCTGAACAAGACATGGCCGTCCTCTCCAGAGCTGCTGAACAAGACATGGCCGGCATCTTCAGAGCTGCTGAACAAGACATGGCCGGCATCTTCAGAGCTGCTGAACAAGACATGGCCGGCATCTTCATAGCTGCTCAACAAGACATGGCCGGCATCTTCAGAGCTGCTGAACAAGACATGGCCGGCATCTTCAGAGCTGCTGAACAAGACATGGCCGGCATCTTCAGAGCTGCTGAACAAGACATGGCCGTCCTCTTCATAGCTGCTGAACAAGACATGGCCGGCATCTTCATAGCTGCTGAACAAGACATGGCCGGCATCTTCAGAGCTGCTGAATGAGACATGGCCGTCCTCTTCAGAGCTGCTGAACAAGACATGGCCGGCATCTTCAGAGCTGCTGAACAAGACATGGCCGGCATCGGAGGAGTTAGATTTATTTTCGACAGATAATGTACCATTGTTGAGAGAGGCGACTTGGAAAACTGCAATTGATTGAGAGTCAGGATGCTTACGCAAACACACACAGTTACAATGATGCACTCACACTTACGTTTAAACATCCAGTAACACACACACACGGTCGGCAGAAAGAGGGCAGCACCAGGGCTAGCTGTGTTGACTCAAACCAGCCCTGACTCAGTGAGGTGTAGCAGTGCTGATCCATGTTGCATGATGTGTTGATGAACCCTTCTCCTAGTGGGGACAGCATTAGACACAGTGGGATGCCTCAACACACACACACACACACAAGCATACACACAAGGATAAACACTCACACACAATCTCACACACACAAGCATACAGACTCACACACACTCTCACACACACACACAAACACTACATTAACAGAAAATATCTTCCTTAAATCATTAAATCTTTGTCTGAACATTTTAGTCATTTAGCAGACGTTCTTATCCAGAGCGTGACAAGGCCCTGGGCCACACAGTATTTGAGGCCTTGTGG
This sequence comes from Mallotus villosus, assembly GCA_903064625.1. Lineage (NCBI taxonomy): Eukaryota > Metazoa > Chordata > Actinopteri > Osmeriformes > Salangidae > Mallotus > Mallotus villosus. The sequence continues at coordinate 51,664 of CAEFZP010005825.1, read as the reverse complement.
TGTGTCACACCATGCTGTCACACAGGAAGCTGTCACACAGCTTCCTTCTACTCAACTGCATCTGGGAAAATGAAGGCCGGACAGAAACTGATGGAAATCTAATTTTTTTGAAGGTTTAAAAGAGTGAGAGGGAGGGGGGGGGGTAGGGAGGGGAGGGAGGGATAGGGAGGGAGGGAGGGATAGGGAGGGAGGGAGGGATAGGGAGGGAGGGAGGGATAGGGAGGGAGGGAGGGATAGGGAGGGAGGGAGGGATAGGAAGAGAGGAAGGGAGGGATAGGGAGGGAGGGAGGGGATAGGGAGGGAGGGAGGGATAGGAAGAGAGGAAGGGAGGGACATCACAGATGGTGATGGGTGAGTCCTGGTAGGGGAGATAAGCTCTCCTGAAGAGACCAGCTCCTCCACCAGCCTGAGAGGACGCCCTGCTGCTGCAACACAGAGAGACCAGCTCCTCCACCAGCCTGAGAGGACGCCCTGCTGCTGCAACACAGAGAGACCAGCTCCTCCACCAGCCTGAGAGGACGCCCTGCTGCTGAGACACAGAGAGTTCTCACTAACGTCCAGCAAAGAGAAGACAAACCAAACTGTCTTTTAGAACCTCACACAAGGAAACTGAACGGGTGAACAGGTAAATCAGCAGGAGTATTAAAACTTCACTCCACAGGGATAATCAGTGGCAGTAGATCCACTCCTGCACGATTGTACTTAAGGTCAGAGATTAACATGCAGAGGTTCCACAATCCGTAAACAAGGCTGTACAACTGATTGACCTCAGTTTGACCTTGTTTTTCAGCTTGATGTTGTGCGTTCCTAGCAGGCTTGCATGACATTCCTCCCTCAGTCTTCATCTATTTATGGGATAACTATGATTTAGCCCCAGGCCAACTCATCCATGCAGTCATCCAGCATGACTGTCTCTCACAGGAAATGAGGAAATCACTTATCTGTCCACAGAGATGAAGGTACGGCTGAGTCCTTATCTCCTGCTCCCACGCACGCTGATCTGAACTCTGCCAGGAGAGAACTGCTGTCTCACATACACACACACACACCACACACACACACACACACACACACACACACACACACACACACACCACAACAAGCTGCTGTCTCACACACACACACACACACACACACACACACACACACACACACACACACACACACACACACACACACACACACACACACCACAACAAGCTGCTGTCTCACACACACACACACACACACACACACCACAACAAATTGCTGTCTCACACACACACACACACACACCACAACAAGCTGCTGTCTCACACACACACCACAACAAGCTGCTGTCTCTCTCTCTCACACACACACACACACACCACAACAAGCTGCTGTGTTATTGTGAAATTCTCTCCAGATTAGAAATCGGTTCTTGATCAAGGAAGTGGCATGATCCATTATACTGATCTCCCAAACACACATCAACTATTGAACAGTCACTTTGCTGAAACATGCTTCATATCTTTGACTTTGCCCTCAACTGACTCCCTCTTACGCAACAACGGAAAGCAGTTTGACTGTAATAGCTTCATGTGGACAGTCTGTATAATCAGATCAGTTTCATCCCGATAAGAAGCACAACTAAAGTTTTCATGTCTTGTTATTTTCCAAGTTGTTTTCACCACAACAATCATTTGATCGTCCAGTTTAAAGCATCTTCTAGCTCTTTCTCTAAACCATCAGAGTAATATGATCAAATACCAGGGAGACGTTGACTAACGGAAAACTAAATCTTTTTAAAAGGCCTTCATTGGCGTATGATTGGGTCGAGAAGACTGAGAGCAAAGTTCCTTTTGAACTCCAAGACCTTGTGCTTGTTGCCGTGCTTGTTGCCGTGCAGGATAAGACCTGGGAGACTACGGCTCCTCCTGAGAATAAACATGCGGTCAGAGATAACATGTGTGTCTTCTGTCTGAATAAACAAGAGAAAGGAGAGTGTATCCAAGCAGCCAGAGGGACAGTGGACACAGCTGCATCACCCAGTGGGGGGGTCAGACCACACAGGGGGTCAGGGGGGTCACAGGGGGGTCAGTGGGGGTCACGGGGGGTAACTTTGTTGTGTCTCTTCAGGAGGTTACTGGAGGAAGCGGTCTCTCTCTCGCTGAGCCAGGAAGAGGACTGGAGGAAACTGCCTTCACTGGGACCAGCAGCCCAGTGAACACAGCCCAGTAAACACAGCCCAGTGAACACAGCCCAGTGAACACAGCCCAGTGAACACAGCCCAGTGAACACAGCCCAGTGAACACAGCCCAGTGAACACAGCGCCCCCTGTGGGAGAAGGAAGTCCTCCTATCATTTTCTTCTGTGTGTGGATGTCTGTATGTGTGTGGTGTGTGTGTGTGTGTCTGTATGTGGTGAGTGTGTGTGTGTCTGTATGTGGTGTGGTGTGAGTGTGGGTCTGTATGTGGTGTGTGTGTGTGTGAGTGTGTGTCTGTATGTGTGTGTGTGTGTGTGTGTCTGTATGTGTGTGTGTGTGTGTCTGTATATGTGTGTGTGTGTCTGTATGTGTGTGTGTGTGTCTGTATGTGTGTGTGTGTCTGTATGTGTGTGTGTGTGTCTGTATGTGTATGTGTGTGTGTGTGTGTGTGTGTGTGTGTGTGTGTGTGTGTGTGTGTGTGTGGATGTCTGTATGTGTGTGTGTGTGTGTCTGTATGTGTATGTGTGTGTGTGTGTGTGTGTGTGTGTGTGTGTGTGTGTGTGGATGTCTGTATGTGTGTGTGTGTGTGTCTGTATGTGAATGTGTGTGTGTTTGTGTGTGTGTGTGTGTATTATCAGCCTTTTGCTTTGGCTCGGTCTCTTCACTGCTAGAGGGGTTTTCTTCATTGTGCTTTATCTATAAAACACTCAGGAAGTTGCTTACTTCTTGGCTAAGGACGAACACACCATTACTGGGGGAAAGACAGAGATTGTGGTTCATTATACTCACAGGAAGTCATTCATTTCTGCATTCAGAAGCTGAATATCTGATTAAAAAAAATAAAGGATAAATATAAGAGAAAACCTTGAAGTTTACCTTTGTTGTTTTCTAGTCTATCTTCACGCACACAAATACTGTATTTAAAACATTTCTGCAATGAGAAGGAACTGTCAGCCTACAGACTATCTAGTAATTAATGATAAGGAGAGCATGCACACAAAAAGAATCATATTAAAACTACCCTGGGAGCCATGGCGACGGTGCCCCCCCATCGTTGTTGCCATGGCACTGGCAGATCCTTCCCCACATTTCTCCTCTGCGTTTCGCAGTCTTGATGGGCTTGTTATTACTCACCCTCGGTAAGACATCCCCTCAGAGTGTCCCTTCAGGGCCACCGTACCATCTGCAGGCTGAGGCAGAGAGGCTGAGGCAGAGAGGCTGAGGCAGAGAGGCTGAGGCAGAGAGGCTGAGGCAGAGAGGCTGAGGCAGAGAGGCTGAGGCAGAGAGGCTGAGGCAGAGAGGCTGAGGCAGAGAGGCAGAGGCTGAGGCAGAGAGGCTGAGGCAGAGAGGCTGAGGCAGAGAGGCTGAGGCAGAGAGGCTGAGGCAGAGAGGCTGAGGCAGAGAGGCTGAGGCAGAGAGGCTGAGGCTGAGGCAGAGAGGCTGAGGCAGAGAGGCTGAGGCAGAGAGGCAGAGAGGCAGAGAGGCAGAGAGGCAGAGAGGCAGAGAGGCTGAGAGGCTGAGAGGCAGAGAGGCTGAGGCAGAGAGGCAGAGGCAGAGAGGCTGAGGCAGAGAGGCTGAGGCAGAGAGGCTGAGGCAGAGAGGCTGAGGCAGAGAGGCTGAGGCAGAGAGGCAGAGAGGCAGAGAGGCAGAGAGGCAGAGAGGCAGAGAGGCAGAGAGGCAGAGAGGCAGAGAGGCAGAGAGGACGGCCTGCTGGGTGTCACTGTGACAGCGCAGGCTGCAGGATTGGTGAGGCGGCAAGGTGAAAAATAACAACCTTATGCCAGACTGTTTTAGAGTGTCCTTAGCAGAGGTGTAATACACAGGAGGGAGGGAGGGAGGGAGGGAGGGAGGGAGGGAGGGAGGGAGGGAGGGAGGGAGAGAGAGAGAGAGAGGAGAGAGAGAGAGAGAGGAGAGGGATTATCTAGGACAAAGTAAGTTCTTCTGTGTGAAGAGGGAAAGTCAGGTGTGTTTGACGTTGAACATGATCTCTAGGTTTGTGAAAAGTGCTTCCAGAAAACTGGGTTGCTAATAACACAATTATCATTATAATCTTCATCATCAATGTCGTGGCGATCTTCATCATCACCACCATATTTTTGGGTTCTAACCCTAACCCATAAATCATGTCCTGTAAATCACCAGAGGGCAGGCACACAGACAACCCCCTCCTCCTGATTCCTGCTCCTGGGTGATTCCTCAGGTAATAAAAGAGATCTGTTCCTCTTAATCACCCCTGGCTGCGCCCTACATTTCCCAGACACAATTTTAAACTAAGTCTTTCCTCTCAAATAACCTTGCCTCTCAGTTTGGTTTTCATATTTCAGCTGTTTGCCGACGGCCTTACAGCCAAGGAGGAATTTCCAAGTCGAGATTTGGTCGAGCTTTCTCACTGTGCCTGCGTTTGGAAGAATGTGGTTCAGTATGTCTTTACACTTGCAATCTGTCTTCATTGGTCACAGCTGAGCTGAAGCTAGTGGCTCCTGATAGGAGCAGGGCGTGGAGCAGGGCGGGGCTACAGACTGATGGATGTCTCCATTGGCAGAGATTTTTTCTCAGGAAGAACAGAGAACGAACGTCCACATGTCCTCCAGACTGAGCTGGTCTCGCAGCCTTAGGAACTCTGCTGAGATACACCACAGTTACAGAACCCTCAGATGCTCCACAGTTACAGAACCCTCAGATGCATCACAGTTACAGAACCTTCAGATGCTCCACAGTTACAGAACCCTCAGATGCAGCACAGTTACAGAACCCTCAGATGCATCACAGTTACAGAACCCTCAGGTGCACCACAGTTACAGAACCCTCAGATGCTCCACAGTTACAGAACCCTCAGATGCTCCACAGTTACAGAACCCTCAGATGCTCCACAGTTACAGAACCCCCATCATTCAGTCTTACACATTTCTTTGTCTGTTTTATTCGCAACAAGCATCTCGATTTTGAGTGGAAACAGACAGATAACTGGTTTGATGTTTTAACATCAGATAAAGAATGTTGTGGAAGATGATGTGTGTGCTTAATCCACTGACACTGGAGGAGATGTCATGAATGACTGTGTCGGTGATGGTTAGGTATTCTTCATTTGTTGATACTATATAGTTTGGTGTAGATTTCCTGACAAACATGTTATCTGTTGTGTATTGAATGATGTTCTTGCACACAAAATATAAACGTGCGTATTTGCATGTTCTCTCCGGGATCAAACACATTCTAGTTCATCTGCTGTTTTACATTTAATATTCACACATCATCAGTCCAGCAACATTACTAATCAGGTGTTAAGGAGGTGTCAACCTGCGTAATCCCTGTCCCCAGACACATGAGGGCTGGAGCGGCTTTCAGCCAGAGAGAGACCAGAGAGAGACCAGAGACCAGAGACCAGAGACCAGAGACCAGAGACCAGAGACCAGAGACCAGAGACCAGAGACCAGAGAGAGACCAGAGGGAGACCAGAGAGAGACCAGAGGGAGACCAGGGAGAGACCAGAGACCCAGAGACCAGAGAGAGACCAGAGAGAGACCAGAGACCAGAGACCAGAGAGAGACCAGAGAGAGACCAGAGACCAGAGACCAGAGAGAGACCAGAGGGAGACCAGAGGGAGACCAGAGAGAGACCAGAGAGAGACCAGAGACCAGAGACCAGAGAGAGACCAGAGAGAGACCAGAGAGAGACCAGAGAGACCAGAGAGAGACCAGAGAGAGACCAGACACCAGAGACCAGAGAGAGACCAGAAAGAGACCAGAGACCAGAGAGAGACCAGAGAGAGACCAGAGACCAGAGACCAGAGAGAGACCAGAGAGAGACCAGAGAGAGACCAGAGAGAGACCAGAGAGAGACCAGAGAGAGACCAGAGACCAGAGAGAGACCAGAGAGAGACCAGAGACCAGGCTGAAAGAAGCTTCCACATTCCCGACTGGGCTGGGCGTCGCCAGGCGGAGCAGGAACACTGAGCACATGGGACAGGAAGTAAGATATCACAAGGAGGGGACAGGAAGTAAAGATATCACAAGGAGGGGAGGGATGGGTAATAAAGATATCACAAGGAGGGGAGGGGTGGGTAATAAAGATATCACAAGGAGGGGACAGGAAGTAAAGATATCACAAGGAGGGGACAGGAAGTAAAGATATCACAAGGAGGGGACAGGAAGTAAAGATATCACAAGGAGGGGACAGGAAGTAAAGTGACTGTTTACAAAGGTCAGGCTGGTGCCCGCACACTTGTAAGCGAGAACATTGCAGAGCTCAAATACCAGCAGATATCTCCAATAAAAGGATAATAAAAGGTGACTTTGTTCAAATGTGAAGAGGTGGCCTTTTCAGAACGCATCTCATCACAACGCAGCAGGGCACGGCTGATTGCTCGGGCGAGTCTTTAGATTCACCAGTGCAGGGTCATGATTCATTTACTCTCTACATGTCATCACAGTGAACATATAGAACAACAAACTATTATTATTTCCCCACAAGCCTGACCTGAAGTCTTCCCCTGTGAACCGTAGAAAGGCTGATAAGAGCAGAAACACAGTGTACTGTGCTACCCTGTACAGTGTACTGTGTTCCCACTGTGTGTGACTACAAACACAGTGTACTGTGTTCCTACTGTGTGTGACTACAAAACACATAGAAATGACGACCACAGTGGAGGAGATGTGAGAGAAGGCCAGCACAAACCCCCCAAAAGAACCTCCCATCCCTCCATCCCTCCATCCCTCCATCCCTCCATCCCTCCATCCCTCCATCCCTCCATCCCCCCATCCCTCCATCCCTCCCATCCCTCCCTCCTCCCATCCCTCCATCCCTCCATCCCTCCATCCCCCCATCCCTCCATCCCTCCATCCCTCCATCCCTCCCTCCCTCCATCCCCCATCCTCCCATCCCTCCACCTCCATCCCTCCATCCTCCCATCCCTCCATCCCTCCATCCCCCATCCCTCCATCCCTCCATCCCTCCATCCTCCCATCCCTCCATCCCTCCATCCCCTCCATCCCTCTCCCATCCCTCCATCCCTCCATCCTCCCTCCCTCCATCCCCCCATCCCTCCATCCCCCCATCCCTCCTCCCCCCATCCCTCCATCCCCCCATCCCTCCATCCCTCCATCCCTCCACCTCCCATCCCTCCATCCCTCCATCCCTCCATCCCTCCCATCCCTCCATCCCTCCACCTCCATCCCTCCATCCTCCCATCGCTCCACCCCTCCATCCCTCCACCTCCATCCCTCCATCCCTCCATCCCTCCCATCCCTCCATCCCTCCATCCCTCCATCCCTCCATCCTCCCATCCCTCCACCTCCATCCCTCCATCCCTCCATCCTCCCATCCCTCCATCCCTCCATCCCTCCATCCCTCCATCCTCCTCCCATCCCTCCACCTCCATCCCTCCATCCCTCCATCCCTCCATCCTCCCATCCCTCCATCCCTCCATCCCTCCATCCCTCCATCCTCCCCATCCCTCCACCCTCCATCCCTCCACCTCCATCCCTCCATCCCTCCATCCCTCCATCCCTCCATCCCTCCATCCCTCCATCCCTCCATCCTCCCATCCCTCCACCTCCATCCCTCCTCCTCCCATCCCTCCACCTCCATCCCTCCATCCCTCCATCCTCCCATCGCTCCACCCCTCCATCCCTCCACCTCCATCCCCCATCCCTCCATCCCTCCATCCCTCCCCCTCCCTCCATCCCTCCATCCCTCCATCCCTCCATCCCTCCATCCTCCCATCCCTCCACCTCCCATCCCTCCATCCTCCCATCCCTCCCTCCACCCTCCATCCCTCCATCCCTCCATCCCTCCATCCCTCCCCTCCCATCCCTCCATCCCTCCATCCCTCCACCTCCATCCCTCCATCCCTCCATCCCTCCACCCTCCCTCCCTCCATCCTCCCCATCCCTCCATCCCTCCATCCCTCCATCCTCCATCCCTCCATCCCTCCATCCCTCCATCCCTCCATCCTCCCATCCCTCCACTCCATCCCTCCATCCCTCCACCTCCATCCCTCCATCCCTCCATCCCTCCACCCTCCATCCCTCCATCCTCCCATCCCTCCACCCCTCCATCCCTCCCATCCTCCATCCCCCATCCCTCCATCCCTCCATCCCTCCATCCCTCCACCTCCATCCCTCCATCCCTCCATCCTTCCATCCCTCCAGTCCTCCAGCCATCCCTCCATCCCTCCATCCCTCCATCCCTCCATCCCTCCATCCCTCCATCCCTCCCATCCCTCCATCCCTCCATCCCTCCATCCCTCCATCCCTCCATCCCTCCACCCTCCATCCCTCCATCCTCCATCCCCTCCATCCCTCCACTCCCTCCATCCCTCCATCCCTCCATCCCTCCATCCCTCCATCCCTCCATCCCTCCATCCTCCCATCCCTCCACCTCCATCCCTCCATCCTCCCATCCTCCACCTCCATCCCTCCACCCTCCATCCCTCCATCCCTCCATCCCTCCATCCCCCCATCCTCCCATCCCTCCACCCTCCATCCCTCCATCCTCCCATCCCTCCACCTCCATCCCTCCATCCCTCCATCCTCCCATCCCTCCACCTCCATCCCTCCACCCCCTCCATCCCTCCATCCCCCATCCTCCACCCTCCCTCCATCCCTCCTCCTCCCATCCCTCCACCTCCATCCCTCCATCCCTCCATCCCTCCATCCCTCCACCTCCATCCCTCCATCCCTCCATCCCTCCAGTCCCTCCACCTCCATCCCTCCATCCCTCCACCCTCCCTCCACCCGTCCATCCCTCCATCCCTCCATCCCTCCACCTCCATCCCTCCATGCCCTCCCATCCCTCCCACCTCCATCCCTCCATCCCTCCATCCCTCCACCTCCATCCCTCCATCCCTCCATCCCTCCACCTCCATCCCTCCATCCCTCCATCCCTCCATCCCTGCCATCCCTCCATCCCTCCATCCTCCCCATCCTCCACCTCCCATCCCTCCATCCCTCCATCCCTCCATCCCTCCATCCCTCCACCTCCATCCCTCCCATCCTCCCACTCCCTCCACCCCTCCATCCCTCCATCCTTCCATCCCCCATCCCTCCATCCCTCCATGCCCCCATCCTCCCCATCCCTCCACCTCCATCCCTCCCATCCCTCCATCCCTCCATCCCTCCATCCTTCCCATCCCTCCATCCCTCCATCCCTCCATCCCTCCATCCCTCTCTCTCTCTCTCTCTCAGCCCGTTCAGGACCTCCTCTGCTGTTGCAGTTGAAAGTCAGTTGAGAGAAACTGTCACTAATGCACTGACCTTTCACCCTCCGTTCCTGCTGTTCTGGGGAGAGAGAGGCAGGAACATCCCACTCTCCTCTCCCCAGCTCGCCCCAGGACAGAACAACCCAATGAAACTCTAAAACGTCTCTTTCGGTGGGGAGCAGGACTGAATGTTCATAAATAGCTTTTTTTCTTTCTTAAAATGTTCAGCAGTGGATCACTTTTGAGCTCCTTTGAGAGCTCCTCGCCTGCAGATGGAGGGCATTTGAGCGACGCTCTTCAAAACAGAAATGTCATGAATATGAATGGGAATAAAGGTTAGCATGAAGTGGGAGTCAGAGAGAGGCACCAGAGAGGACTCTGGGTAAAGGCACTTACCTGGACCTCCCTTGCTGGGTCAGTACTCTCTCCTGCTGAGGCTGGACTAACAACACTGTCTAGTCAGTATCCTCAAGATGGCCGTCTGGAAGAGGGGAGAGGAGAACAGAGAACCCTAAAGCTATATATTACAGTGTAGTCGAGTCCTCATCGAGTACTCATCAATGATCAGGGCTCGAAATTAACTTTTTGGCTAGATGAAAAAATTACCTGGCATTTCAGACGTACTCTGATATTGTTTGACATAAACAACCTTTACCTATGATTTTAAAATCATTGTAAATCACTCTCAGAATGGATTAAACAAAATCAACCAATTTTACTTTTGAAATAATAATTCAGGGGGTTCCAGGGGCCTATTACTCCTCCTGCTCAATGTGAGATGGGTTATCCTTGTCCTTGAGGTTTGGTCTTCGCATCGGACCAGCTAAAAGAAGAATTCCCATATACATTGTTATTCAGGGCTCAAAATTAAGTACTCAACAATAATGCAAAACATTTTCGCCAATTTTTTTTCTCAACCTTTCAAAAAAACAAAAACACATTTGAAACTTTTTTTCAAAAATTATTTTGAACCTTTCAAAACTAGTTTTACTCACACAGTGAAAAGAGAGGAGATGAGAACATAAAAAACGTAGTAAAGCAGAGCAGAGTACAGTAGAGTATATTAGAGTCCTCATCAAGTACTCAACAATAATGAAATCATTTTCCAACCTTTCAAAAAAACATTTGAAAATTATTTTCGAAAATATTTTTCTTGTTGACAAGTAATGACAAGACATAATATTGATCATGCCATCAAATACAGATTAAACATTATTTTTATTAAGTAAAGTACCGATACCAGAAACATCTACTTAAGTCTACATTGACATCTCTGGCGGGTGGCCAGTATTTAGAGGAGTGAGTTTAACTACTCCAATTCGGCACTGTTGGCTAAGTGGCTCCGCCTATGCTAAACTATTGATCTGCTAACTGCACTCCTGCCCTGCAGCTGGTGACTGACAGAAGCAGTCTGGTGTATCTAATGGATAAAGGATGTAACTGTGTGTGCAGTAGATGTGCAGTAGATGTACAGTAGATGTACAGTAGATGTGCAGTAGATGTGCAGTAGATGTACAGTAGATGTGCAGTAGATGTGCAGTAGATGTGCAGTAGATGTACAGTAGATGTACAGTAGATGTGCAGTAGATGTACAGTAGATGTACAGTAGATGTACAGTAGATGTGCAGTAGATGTACAGTAGATGTACAGTAGATGTGCAGTAGATGTACAGTAGATGTACAGTAGATGTACAGTAGATGTGCAGTAGATGTGCAGTAGATGTACAGTAGATGTACAGTAGATGTGCAGTAGATGTGCAGTAGATGTGCAGTAGATGTACAGTAGATGTACAGTAGATGTGCAGTAGGGTGGCAGAACAAATGATTCGTGCTTGTGCACCAGGTTTGCAGAACTTGTCGACTGATACGGTACAAGGTCAAGCTCTGCTGGAGAATTCACTGGAGACAGAACAACAGGGACTTCTGGAGAGAGGAGAGAGGAGAGAGAGAAGGAGAGAGAGAAGGAGAGAGAGGAGAGAGAGAAGGAGAGAGAAGGAGAGAGAAGGAGAGAGGAGAGAGAAGGAGAGAGAAGAGAGAAGGAGGAGAGAAGAGAGAGGAGAGAGAGGAGAGAGAGGAGAGAGAGGAGAGAGAAGGAGAGTGAGAGAAGGAGTGAGAGAAGGAGAGAGAGAAGGAAAGAGAGAGTAGGAGAGAGTGGAGAGAGAGAGTAGGAGAGAAAGAGAGAGAGAGAAGGAGAGAGAGGAAGGTGGACCAAACCGGAGAGACAAAGAGAAGGATAAAGTTAAAAGGAGAGAGTGAAACAGCTGACTGGGTAGTTTTGTGTCGTGTTGCACAGTCAGGGTTTTTCTGGCTAGCCTATAGGTGTTGTGTTGTAACCACGAGCGTGGTGGATCAGGCTTGCTCCTGGCTGACGAGGCTGTGCTCCAGGAGGGCAGATGGAGGATTAGAGCTGGCCTAACTACCTCTGCCCTGCCTAACTGCCTCTGCCCTGCCTAACTACCTCTGCCCTGCCTAACTGCCTCTGCCCTGCCTAACTGCCTCTGCCCTGCCTAACTGCCTCTGCCCTGCCTAACTGCCTCTGCCCTGCCTAACTGCCTCTGCCCTGCCTAACTGCCTCTGCCCTGCCTAACTGCCTCTGCCCTGCCTAACTGCCTCTGCCCTGCCTAACTGCCTCTGCCCTGCCTAACTGCCTCTGCCCTGCCTAACTGCCTCTGCCCTGCCTAACTGCCTCTGCCCTGCCTAACTGCCTCTGCCCTGCCTAACTGCCTCTGCCCTGCCTAACTGCCTCTGCCCTGCCTAACTGCCTCTGCCCTGGCCTAACTGCCTCTGCCCTGCCTAACTGCCTCTGCCCTGCCTAACTGCCTCTGCCCTGCCTAACTGCCTCTGCCCTGCCTAACTGCCTCTGCCCTGCCTAACTGCCTCTGCCTGCCTAACTGCCTCTGCCCTGCCTAACTGCCTCTGCCCTGCCTAACTGCCTCTGCCCTGCCTAACTACCTCTGCCCTGCCTAACTACCTCTGCCCTGCCTAACTGCCTCTGCCCTGCCTAACTGCCTCTGCCCTGCCTAACTGCCTCTGCCCTGCCTAACTGCCTCTGCCCTGCCTAACTGCCTCTGCCCTGCCTAACTGCCTCTGCCCTGCCTAACTGCCTCTGCCCTGCCTAACTGCCTCTGCCCTGCCTAACTGCCTCTGCCCTGCCTAACTGCCTCTGCCCTGCCTAACTGCCTCTGCCCTGCCTAACTGCCTCTGCCCTGCCTAACTGCCTCTGCCCTGCCTAACTGCCTCTGCCCTGCCTAACTGCCTCTGCCCTGCCTAACTGCCTCTGCCCTGCCTAACTGCCTCTGCCCTGCCTAACTGCCTCTGCCCTGCCTAACTGCCTCTGCCCTGCCTAACTGCCTCTGCCCTGCCTAACTGCCTCTGCCCTGGTCACAGAACCTCATCTGGCAGAGAGGTCCTCTGAAGGAGGAACAGCGTCACAAAATCCTCCTTTTGTTCGTTGGAGCTCATCTATTTGTGTGATGGTGGTTTACGATCTTCGAAGTCCGAGACTTCTTTTAAGCGCCGTGCCTAATCTATGACACTGATTGCGGAAGCACTATCATCTATATTACGTGTCCTATTTGGGTCATTCGATGGCTGGACTGGGAGACTGTCAAGAGAGAAGTGGAAGGGGGTAGGGGGGAGTGTGTCCTTCCCAGCAGTCCTCTGGGAGGTTCTATCCTAAGTCAAACAGTAAGCCAGACAATCCACACTGCTATAAACTCATCCTAAGATGGCTGATGTACAGGGCGAGCTACTCAACTCCCACATCGAAACGCACACTACACTAAGCCACGCATACGCAAAACCCTCCCCTCGCCCTACACCATCCCCACACAGCTACCCCTACCCCTCACATCCACCTCCCCTCACCCTCCCCTCCCCTCCCTCCCCTCCCCTCCCCTCCCCTCCCCTCCCCTCCCCTCACCCCAGGCCGATGTTCTGTTCCACAGTGAGCTGGTAAGTGTTGTGAGCTGGTCTGTGTGTGTCCTGAGGCTTTTTCTTCTGGTAAGTGTTGATGGCAACACAAGGATGAGGCTTTCATCAGCTGTCTGCTTACAGAACCCAGGGCTATCTCCTCTGAGCCGCGAGCCTCCCGCTCTCTCTCTCTCTCCCGCTCTCTCCCTCTCTCTCTCTTTTATACACACACACACAAACAGGCATGGGGTAGGGATTATTGTGAGTGTTTCGGTTTGTGTGTGTGGTATGTGTGGGAAATTATCAGCAAAACCCTTGAAGAAAACATATGGTGCTCCAGTTTAACTAGCGCTACCTCCTGCTCTGTCCCCGTCTGGAGACTTGCCCCGGGGGGGTTTGCAGGAGTAACACGATTGTCATGTGAAATATCTGGAGGGCTCTGATACAGACACGGAGCCTGGAGCCTGGAGGGGAGGAGGGGGGGGGGCTGGAGAGGAGGAGGTGGGGGGGCTGGAGAGGAGGAGGTGGGGGGGCTGGAGAGGAGGAGGTGGGGGGGGCTGGAGAGGAGGAGGTGGGGGGGGCGGTGGAGAGGAGGAGGTGGGGGGGGCTGGAGAGGAGGAGGGGGGGGCTGGAGAGGAGGAGGTGGGGGGGCTGGAGAGGAGGAGGTGTGGACGTCCCCCCAGATCAGGAGAGACGAGAGGGAAGAGAGGCAGGATCAGAGGGCTGTCTCTCCTGAACTCTCCTCTCTTATGATAACAGTACAGAGGACGAGCCTTTCACTGCACTGAAACCCTGTGGAGGGTATGAGTGTGAGTGTGTGTGGTGTGTGGGTGTGTGGTGTGTGAGTGTGTGTGTGGGGTGTGAGGTGTGAGTGTGTGGGTGTGGTGGGTGTGTGAGTGAGCGAGTGGGTGTGAGTGGGTGGTGGGTGTGGGGATGGGTGAGTGTGGGGTGGGTGGAGAGAGTGGGTGTGTGGGTGGTGAGGGTGGGTGGTTGGTGGGAGGGAGGGTGGGTGGGTGTGTGTGAGTGGTGTGGTGGTGTGTGGGTGAGAGAGTGTGTGTGTGGTGGGTGGGTGTGGGTGTGTGAGTGTGGGTGTGAGTGTGTGTGGTGTGAGCGAGTGTGTGAGGTGTGTGTGGGTGTGTGTGTGTGTGAGTGTGTGTGTGTGTGTGTGTGTGTGTGAGTGTGTGTGTGAGTGTGTGTGTGTGAGCGAGTGGTGTGTGTGTGTGGTGTGTGAGTGTGTGTGTGAGTGTGTGTGTGTGTGGGAAAGAGAGGGAGGTTGTAATACAAAACGGACATGAGAAAATGGGAAGGATTTATAATGGGTCACAATCATCTAAGGATTACAAAGATAAATCCTGACGGGGCGAGTATGCAGAGTGCAGGTCAGACGGCTACGTAAGACCCTCGCGAAGGGCAGCGCTCTCCCCAGGGGGGCGGCTGCAACTCTCAGATCACTGAAGCACAAAGAAGAAACGTTTCACTGACGGACAAACCAGCCAGAAACAGCCTTCTGACTAGGATGAAAGGCAGAGGGAGGGATGGAGGGAGGGATGAGGGATGGAGGGAGGGATGGAGGGCTAGAGGAGCGAGGGAGATGAATAAGGAAGAGAGAGAGAGAGAGACGAGAGAGAGAGAGAGAGGGAGAGAGAGGGAGAGGGAGAGGGAGAGGGGAGAGGGAGAGGGAGAGGGGAGAGGGAGAGGGAGAGAGAGGGAGAGGGAGAGGGAGGGGAGAGGGAGAGGAGAGGGAGAGGGAGAGGGAGAGGGAGAGGGAGAGGGAGAGGGAGAAGGAGAAGGAGAAGGAGAAGGAGAGGGAGAGGGAGAGGGGAGAGGGAGAGGGAGAGGAGAGGAGGAGGAAGAGGAAGAGGAAGAGGAAGAGGGAGAGGGAGAGGGAGAGAGAGAGAGAGAGAGAGAGGGAAGAGGAGGGAGGGAGAGAGCATCTCTCTCTCTTGTATCATCTGTCACATCACTCAGAATGTTACCATGAGACAGCACTTGAAAGCACCACTGCCCGGCCACAGCTGAAGATAGGCTGACCTACATACCCTAACCCTACATAGCATAAACATTCACACATCACACATCAGACAGGAAGTGACCTACATAGCATAAACATTCACACATCGTTTGAGCGCATACTCTTTACGTCCTTATTCAATCAACAATTCTCCAAATCTGTGCCTTCTTTCCATGCAAGCTTGTCCTTGTGGACCAAGGAACAGATTACGCCATGCGCCAACGCACCGTGACGCACCGACGAACGCATCTTGTGCATGTCAGGAATGAATGAATGTGTTTAGGATTTGAATCAAAAGGCTTGAGCAACATAGGTTCTGGACTGCTCTGCAAAAGGTCTGAGATTATTCTGGATTACCATTTCTTGTATGAAATGTGCTGTATAAATAAAGTCTTCTTCTTCCTATCCGAACCAACAGGACACAGGGGTGTCTGACAGAACACAGCCCCCACACAGGACAGGGGTGTCTGACAGACCACAGCCCCACACAGGACACAGGGGGTGTCTGACAGACCACAGCCCCCACACAGGACAGGGGTGTCTGACAGAACACAACCCCCACACAGGACACAGGGGTGTCTGACAGACCACAGCCCCCACACAGGACACAGGGGTGTCTGACAGACCACAGCCCCCACACAGGACACAGGGGTGTCTGACAGACCACAGCCCTCACACAGGACAGGGGTGTCTGACAGACCACAGCCCTCACACAGGACACAGGGGTGTCTGACAGACCACAGCCCCACACAGGACACAGGGGTGTCTGACAGACCACAGCCCCCACACAGGGCCGCTCGTGGACGGGTTAGCTGCAGGAGGTCAGACCTGAGGCTGGAGATATTCATCTGGGATCCCTACAGATGCCAACACACCATGTTCTGTATGTGCTTTAACGGTAGCTGCAGCGGTTCAGCTAAATGACTGCTGTGTAGCATGTCAGTTGTATAGCTAAATAACTGTAGCTGTGTAGCATGTCAGTTGTATAGCTAAATGACTGTAGCTGTGTAGCATGTCAGTTGTATAGCTAAATAACTGTAGCTGTGTAGCATGTCAGTTGTATAGCTAAATGACTGTAGCTGTGTAGCATGTCAGTTGTATAGCTAAATGACTGTAGCTGTGTAGCATGTCAGTTGTATAGCTAAATGACTGTAGCTGTGTAGCATGTCAGTTGTATAGCTAAATAACTGTAGCTGTGTAGCATGTCAGTTGTATAGCTAAATGACTGTAGCTGTGTAGCATGTCAGTTGTATAGCTAAATGACTGTAGCTGTGTAGCATGTCAGTTGTATAGCTAAATGACTGTAGCTGTGTAGCATGTCAGTTGTATAGCTGTAGCTGTGTAGCATGTCAGTTGTATAGCTAAATAACTGTAGCTGTGTAGCATGTCAGTTGTATAGCTAAATGACTGTAGCTGTGTAGCATGTCAGTTGTATAGCTAAATGACTGTAGCTGTGTAGCATGTCAGTTGTATAGCTAAATAACTGTAGCTGTGTAGCATGTCAGTTGTATAGCTAAATGACTGTAGCTGTGTAGCATGTCAGTTGTATAGCTAAATTACTGTAGCTGTGTAGCATGTCAGTCGTATAGCTAAATAACTGTAGCTGTGTAGCATGTCAGTTGTATAGCTGTAGCTGTGTAGCATGTCAGTTGTATAGCTGTAGCTGTGTAGCATGTCAGTTGTATAGCTGTAGCTGTGTAGCATGTCAGTTGTATAACTGTAGCTGTGTAGCATGTCAGTTGTATAACTGTAGCTGTGTAGCATGTCAGTTGTATAGCTAAATGACTGTAGCTGTGTAGCATGTCAGTTGTATAGCTAAATGACTGTAGCTGTGTAGCATGTCAGTTGTATAGCTAAATGACTGTAGCTGTGTAGCATGTCAGTTGTATAGCTAAATAACTGTAGCTGTGTAGCATGTCAGTTGTATAGCTAAATGACTGTAGCTGTGTAGCATGTCAGTTGTATAGCTAAATGACTGTAGCTGTGTAGCATGTCAGTCGTATAGCTAAATGACTGTAGCTGTGTAGCATGTCAGTTGTATAGCTGTAGCTGTGTAGCATGTCTGTTGTATAGCTGTAGCTGTGTAGCATGTCAGTTGTATAGCTGTAGCTGTGTAGCATGTCAGTTGTATAACTGTAGCTGTGTAGCATGTCAGTTGTATAACTGTAGCTGTGTAGCATGTCAGTTGTATAGCTAAATGACTGTAGCTGTGTAGCATGTCAGTTGTATAGCTGTAGCTGTGTAGCATGTCAGTTGTATAGCTAAATAACTGTAGCTGTGTAGCATGTCAGTTGTATATCTGTCTAAAAGGCGGGCAGTTCCAGAGCCAGGCACTGTGCCACCACCCCTGCTGGGTGTGTAAACGAGGCCAGATGGGTTCTGACACATCCAAACGTCTGCCTGCTTGTGTTTGAGTGGCAGGGCAAGAGAAGGGCGCTTTCTGTTTTTGGTGCGGTTGGTCTCCATGGCTGCGGTTGGTCTCCATGGCTGCAGGTGACGGTCTATCCGTGATGTTCTCTTGGTTACGGCGTATCCAAGACATGTTACTACAGCCTCAGCACCACTGAGTTTGTGATTCTCCCTTTCGCTAAATTAGACAAGAGATTTATTTTAATTGTGGATAAAATGATGATATTCTGATAGAATTGAAGTAGGTTCTGGAAATTCATCCAGTAAAAAATAAATAAAATAAAGACAGATAAAAGAAAAATTGTTAGGGCACATTAGTAGAGTAGAATACAGTATAGTTCCATACAGTGCAGTGCAGTATAGTTCCATACAGTGCAGTGCAGTGCAGTATAGTTCCATACAGTGCAGTGCAGTGCAGTGCAGAGCCGGGACTCGAGGCTACAGACCAGGAGGGGTCACTCTGCTTCTGTGGTTCAACTGTTTCTGTCTCTGTAGACTCCACTCTAAATATCAACAATCCACCGTCTTTAAATACAACAGTCAGACCATCACACAGAGGGACGGTCACATGCAAACCCTGAGGCCTGCACACGCACACACACACACACACACGCACACACACACTCCAATCATCTCACTTCCGATTGCTCTTCACATGGCTGCACCTGATCCAGGACTCCTCTCTGCCTCCCCCTCTCACTCCCCCCTCTCTCTCCCTCTCTCTGAGGGCCGGTAGGGACCAAAGAGAACACTCTGATTTGTATTAATTTGCTGCTGATCTCTGGGGTGGAAGAGCAAACATGTTTCTCTCTCTCTCTCTCTCTCTGTCACTCTCGTGCTCT
This sequence comes from Mallotus villosus, assembly GCA_903064625.1. NCBI lineage: Eukaryota > Metazoa > Chordata > Actinopteri > Osmeriformes > Salangidae > Mallotus > Mallotus villosus. The sequence continues at coordinate 33,126 of CAEFZP010005825.1, read as the reverse complement.
CTCGCTCTCCCTATCTTTCACTCTCTCCCCCTCTCTTTGCTCTTTTCTCCCTCTCTTTCACTCTCTCCCCCCTCTCTTTCTCTCTCTCACTTCTCTCTCTCACCTCTCTCTCCCTCTCTCCCTCCCTCTCTCCTCAGTCGTGACCACACATACAGACAGAGAAAAACCATCCAATCAATCCGGCTCTCCCCAAAGGCTCGTCCAATCAGCCCAAAACCCTGTCATGGAAATGAATCACTACTTGGTCTCATACAGATGATGTCACAAAAGGAAACAGAGTGAGCACACACGTGCATGAGACAGGCACACACACCCACGCTCACACACAACCACGAGACAGGCACACACACCAACGCTCACACCAACAGCACACACCCACACAAAGATAAACAAAGACATATTTGATATTTCAAATGAACATGTCAGTGATTAGAGTGCTGTTAAGATGTTTCCCGACCAACGCTGATCTTCAATAGGGTCTCTGATCTCATAGCGGTCAGACCATAAAGGGTTTTTTAAACAGATTTACTGGTCTGAAGACAGACACAGACACACACAGAGACACACACACACACAGAGACACACACACACAGAGACACACACACACACAGAGACACACACACACACAGACACACACACAGCCATTCCGCACATTATTGTAATACCATGTGTTGCTGAGCCAGAGAGGGAGGGCTAGATGTGCTTGAGAACAGCTTGGTAGTGTGGTGGGGGAGGGAGGGAGGGGGGAGGGGGGGGAGGAGGGAGGAGGGGAGGAGGGAGGGAGGGAGGGAGGAGGGAGGGGAGAGGAGGGAGGAAGGGAGGAGGGAGGGGGAGAGGAGGGAGGGATGGGAGGAGGGAGGAGGGAGGAGGGAGGGGGAGGGAGGAGGGGGGGGAGGAGGGAGGGAGGGAGGGGGGGAGGAGGGAGGAGGGAGGGAGGAGGGAGGAGGGTGGGGGGGAGGAGGGAGGAGGGAGGAGGGAGGAGGGAGGAGGGAGGAGAAGGAAGGAGGGAGGAGGAGGAGGGAGGAGGGAGGAGGGGAGGAGGGAGGAGGGAGGAGGGAGGAGGGAGGAGCGAGGGTGGAGGAGGGGGGAGGAGGGAGGAGGGAGGGAGGGAGGAGGGAGGAGGGAGGAGGGAGGAGGGAGGAGGGAGGAGGGAGGAGGGACGGAGGGAGGAGGGAGGAGGGGAAGGGGGGAGGAGGGAGGAGGGAGGGAGGAGGAGGAGGGAGGAGGGAGGAGGGGGAGAGGAGGGAGGAGGGAGGAGGGGGGAGGGAGGGAGGAGGGAGGAGGGTGGGAGGAGGGAGGAGGGAGGAGGGAGGAGGGAGGAGGAGGGAGGAGGGAGGAGGGAGGAGGGAGGAGAGGGAGGGGGGGAGGGGGGAGGAGGGAGGAGGGAGGAGGGAGGAGGGAGGAGGGAGGAGGGAGGAGGGAGGAGGGAGGAGGGGAAGGGGAAGGGGAAGGGGGGAGGAGGGAGGAGGGAGGGAGGAGGGAGGAGGGGGGGAGGAGGAGGGAGGAGGGGTGGGAGGAGGGAGGAGGGAGGAGGGAGGAGGGAGGAGGGAGGAGGGGAGGGGAAGGGGGGAGGAGGGAGGAGGGAGGAGGGAGGACGGGAGGAGGGAGGAGGGGAAGGGGAAGGGGGGAGGAGGGGGAGGAGGAGGAGGGAGGGAGGGAGGAGGGAGGAGGGAGGAGGGAGGAGGGGAAGGGGGGGAGGAGGGGGGAGGAGGGAGGAGGGAGGAGGGAGGAGGGAGGAGGGGGGAGGAGGAGGGAGGAGGGAGGAGGGGGGAGGAGGGAGGAGGGAGGAGGAGGGGGGGAGGAGGGAGGAGGGAGGAGGGAGGAGGGAGGAGGGAGGAGGGAGGAGGGGGGGAGGAGGGAGGAGGGAGGAGGGAGGAGGGGGGAGGAGGGAGGAGGGAGGAGGGGAGGGAGGGAGGAGGGGGAGGAGGGGAGGGAGGGAGGAGGGAGGAGGGAGGAGGGAGGAGGGAGGGGGGAGGGAGGGAGGGAGGAGGGAGGAGGGAGGGGAGAGGGAGGGAGGAGGGAGGAGGGAGGGGGGGGAGGAGGGAGGGGGAGAGGAGGGAGGAGGAGAAGGGGGGAGGGTGGGGGAGGATTGATCTAAACTTGAAGCTGCCTCAGATCTCTGTGGTATTTACCAGTCTGAGTCTGGATATCGATCCTGCCCCAAATCCGTCTCTCACACGTCCTCTGAGGGGAGGAGACACCTCGGACGGCCCTTGATGTTCAGATCCATCCGGTCCCTCGCTCAGCTGAGGGCATTATCAACTCAGCCCCTCAGAGCAGCCTGGAGGCCGGGCGCTTCGCTCTCGACATAACTGAGATTACAGAGCCAGCGCGGGGGGGGAGACGTCCGGCCAGGAGGGCCCAGGAGGGGGGTGAGGCAGGGTGTGGGTCTCTCGTCGGGCCAGGAGGGGGGTGAGGCAGGGTGTGGGTCTCTCGTCGGGCCAGGAGGGCCCAGGAGGGGGGTGAGGACAGGGTGTGGGTCTCTCGTCGGGCCAGGAGGGCCCAGCGCGGGGGGGGGTGAGGCAGGGTGGGGTCTCTCGTCGGGCCAGGAGGGCCAGTGAGGCAGGGTGTGGGTCTCTCGTCGGGCCAGGAGGGCCCAGGGGGGGGGGTGAGGCAGGGTGTGGGTCTCTCGTCGGGCCAGGAGGGCCCAGTTGAGGCAGGGTGTGGGTCTTCGTCGGGCCAGGAGGGAGGGCCCAGCGCCCGGGGGGGGTGAGGCAGGGGTGTGGCAGGGTGAGGCAGGGTGAGGCAGGGTGTGGCAGCGTGTCACACTGTGTTCATGAAAGGGGGCGGGGAGAGGCAGGGGTGTCACGGGGAGAGAACAGCTGGGAGATGTCTGTGCGTCTCTCCCTCCCTGTCGGAGACTGACGGGGCTTGGCAAGGTGTCCACGATCTCAGTAGCCATGTTCAGCGTCCAGCTGGCCCAGATCTGTCTCCACACCCACGAGGAGAAACATACCTCTTTGTTCTTCAAGCCTAATGTGTTTATTGCAAAGACATTAAACATATAATCATGTGTTAATTGCAGATCAGATGTGAGTCTGTCACATAAAGGAGTATAGGTCATGGCTGGTGGCACATGGTGGAGATAAGAGCCTGTCTGAGGTGAGTGTCTGGCCCTGGCAGGCTGAGGGCCCTGGCAGGCTGAGGGCCCTGGCAGGCTGAGGGCCCTGGCAGGCTGAGGGCTGGTGTCTGGGTGTCTGGGTGTCGTCATTAAGACCCTGTGGACCAGGAAGGGACAGGATGACAGGCTGGCACAGAGAGCCAGCACCCTGACCAGCACCCTGACCAGCACCCTGCCTGCCTCTAGGGGGAGGGAGGAGAACAAAGGCACACACTCACTCACACTCATGCACACACACACACACTCACACGCATGCATTCAAGCACACACACCACACGTTGCTGAGTAGCAGTTCTAGTCCTGTGAAGCCGCCCTCCTCCTCTCTAACCACGGCTCCGGGGCAAGACAAGTCAAATAAAACATCTTCAACCAGAAAAAGGAGACAATGATGGCTACCGCTGGGATCGTATCAACAACGGATCAGCCGTCCCCGAGACTAGAGCACAACACACATGTACACACACATGTACACACATGTACACACACATGTACACACACATGTACACACACATGTACACACACATGTACACACACATGTACACACACATGTACACACACATGTACACACACACACACAGATAGGGAACAGGAGATGCTAATGTGCTCATGGCTAGTGACCTGTTGTGTCTGCGTGGCTCAGTCTTCCCCAGATGAGACGTGACGTCCAGGAGACAGGATGAACCTGTGGGCTTGTTCCAGCACGGCTGCCCCTCAACACGCAGCTCAGCTCAGGGTCTGCTGCCCCTCAACACGCAGCTCAGCTCAGGGTCTGCTGCCCCTCAACACGCAGCTCAGCTCAGGGTCTCAGCTCAGGGTCTGCTACGGCAAACTTCACCACTGACGGACTACATATGTAACATGGCTGTTAGTCTTGTTGACATCAGCTCTCGTGCGTCCTTGCTTCATGGTGTGATATGCAGAGGGCCTACATGGGTGACTGTAGTCACTGAGTCTGCCTGGGCATCTACTGAATGATCTAGATACACTCCCTCCTACTCCTTCCCCTCTCTGTCTCCTCCTCTCCTGTAACCTTCCTCTCTCCTCCTCTCCTGTAACCTTCCTCGCTGCTTCAAGAGCCACCCGAGCCCTCAGGTCCTGCAGTCTGAGACGTGATCTGATGATTCTCTCTCAGCCGACAGAGAGAGAGCGACAGGGAGGGAGGGAGAGAGAGAGGGAGACAGGGGAGGGAGAGAGAGAGAGAGAGACAGGGAGGGAGAGAGAGAAACATGGAGAGAGAGAGACGCGAGAGAGAGAGAGAGAGAGAGGAGAGAGAGAGGACAGAGAAGGGAAGGAGAGAGAAAATGGAGAGAGAGAGAGAGACAGGAAGGGAGAGAGAGAGAGAGACAGGAAGGGAGGAGAGAGAGAGAGGACAGTGAGGGAGAGAGAGAGATATATAACAAATATAATAATTTCTTCCATCTAGGCCAAAGTAGTGCCTTCAGTACATTCCCCTTCTCCTCTCTTTCTCTTGCATACCCGTTACACCCTCCCTCCCTCCCTCTGTCAGAATCTCTGTGGGTCTTGTGTTTAGAAGGGAGGTGCCGGGTGATGCCATATCACAATACGACACAGTCGGACTCAGCCTTCCCTCCAGCTGTCTGACCGAGTTATCCTCTCACGTACCTTTCCTCACGTCTCTCCTCTCACGTCCCCTCCCCTCACGTCCATCACTCTCACGTCCCATCCCCTCACGTCCTTCCTCTCACGTCCCTTTCTCACGCCCCTCCTCTCACGTCCCCACCACTCAAGTCCTCTCTCTCACGTCCCCTTTCCTCACGTCCTCTCCTCCATGTTCCGCAGAAGAGCAAGAGAAGGGAAAAGAAGAGAAAGGAAGAGAACGAAAGGAAGCAAGAAAAGAACGGGGACCGGGGGAGAAGAGAATAGGAAAGAAAAGAACGGAGAGAAGAGCAAGGGAAGAGTAAGAGAAGGGAAGAGAAGAGAAGAAGCAGGGGAAAAGAAGAGAAAGTGAAGAGAAGATGAATAGGAAAAAAGAAAAAGAAGGGAACGAGAAGAGAAAGGAAAGAAAAGAAAAGGGAAGAGAAGAGAAAGGAAGAAAAGAAGAGAAGAAGGAAGAGAAAGGAAAAGGAAAAGAACGTGTAAGAGAGGGAAGAAAGGGATGCAGGGGAAAGACAACGAAGGGAAAAGTCCTCTCATGTCCCTCCCCTCAGTCCTGTCATTACAGCCACAAGTCTGCTAGCAGCCTACAAAGGCATTCCGAAATAGAGCCCCACATTTTAAAAGAATCACCATTTTTCTTTCTGAGGTGACATGAGATCAGTCACTGGCCATAACTTAGGCCTTGCTTTCACTCTGACACGGGAGATTCACCAGATCACGTTTGGTTAGGTCACATTCAATCACATATGATTGTGGAAGCCTTTTTGACAGCAACGTACATGTTGACTGTGGTGCGTGATGGTCTGTTGAGGGGGTGTGTGCACCTGGGTGCGTGTCTGTCTGAGTTGACGTGAGGCGTGAGTCGATCGGGGTGGTGTGACTGTGGTGCGTGTCTGTCATGAGGGGGTGGTGACCTGAGGTGGCATGTGTAGTGGGTAGGTGTGTTAGTTGACTGTGGTGCTGGTCGTCTGAGCCGGTTTTCTGTTGACACAGGTGAGTGTATGTCTGAGCTGCTTGACCTGTGGGCTCGCATGTGTCTGTCTGAGGGGGTGTTGAAGATGGCGTGATCTGTGTCTGTCTGAGGGGTGGTGCCTCGTGGTGCTTGTGTCTGTCTGTTGTGGTGAGGTGAGGCTGGCACACGTGCTGGCAGACGCTTGGTTCTTGGTGAGGACAGAACAAAGAGATCGGCCAGGAGAGAAGCGCTCGGCTCCACACGAGTCAGCGGGCTAGTTCACACCTCTGGCACCGTGGAAACTGGTGCCAGGGGTACGAGGAGGGGCGACGGCGGTACTGGTTACGTCCTGACAGGACAGGTAGACAGAGAGAACACCCTCCACCCTGTAATCACTCAGGCTCTCCCAGCCTGGTCGTGGCTTGGTGGAGGGCTCTCTAGAACAGCCATGCTCTACAAGCCTGCCTTGTCTAGATCACAAGATTATTTACCACTCAACCCTTTTTCCTCATGACAGATGATTACACCTGCCATTCATTCACACCTTTCAATTGCTATTCATCTGTTTTATCTGGCGCATGTCGTCCCCACATCTCGCTCAGCCTTGTGGGCTGAATTAGAGCCATTGTCTGCACAATGCCCCAATAGGCACTATCATAATCTCTCATCACTTTGGCTTTCGGAGCACAAAGAAATTCATTTCGCTTCGTTTATTAGGGTGGAGTCGGGCACAGCCAGAACCTGCCCCCTGCCAGTCTCGCTGAGAGTGTTTACGCTCGCAAGTAAACATGTTAACACAAACACCACACTGAGACTAACACTGGCCCTGATTAGAAACTTCTGTTGGGCGGATAAGCAGAATGTTCCAGATAGAAACATCCTGTGTGTGTTCTCACAGCATCTGAAAGCTGTCAGCCATCACTCTGAGATGGGGTGTGTGTGTGTGTGGGTGTGGTGTGTAGGGTGTGTGCGGTGTGGTGGGCGTGTGTGTGGGTGTGGGTGTGTGTGAATGCGGAGGTGTGGGGTGTGTGTGGGTGGTGGGGGTGGGTGGTGTGTGTGTGGGAATGTAGTGTGGGTGTGTGGTGTGGGGGTGGTAATGTATGTGTGAGTGTCGTGTGTGTGTGGTGTGTGGTGTGTGTGTGTGTATGTGAAGGTATGTGGGTGTGGTGTGTGTGTGTGTATGTGAATGTATGTGTGTGTGTGTGTGTGTGTGGTGAATGTATGTGTGCGTTACCATTTACTGATTTTTCAAGTGTGGCTCTGCTGGGCCGAAGCTGAAGTGAGGAAGGAAACGCTCTCCTGCGTCTCGGCGTTGTCTGAGAAGCGGCTGGTCGCAGGGTATATTTAGCTACGTGTGAGAAGAAAGGAAATCAAAAAACAACAAAGACACATTATGGAATTCATATTCATCGCTTTGTTTTCCCACAAATCACACTTCCTTCGGACAGTATGGAAAAGACAGGAAGAAAGATTAAGGGAAACAATAGAATGAGTGACAGTAACCTGCTACGCTGGGGACTTCCCCAATGAACAACAACAACAACAACAACAACAACACGACTGTTGACCTGAACAGCAGCAGGATGTCACGGTTCACACAGTGGAAGGAAGAAGAAACACAGATCCTGGCAGAGCAGGCTGATGGTGGTGGATGATCGGGTGGCTGTGGAGTCTGTGCGGGGGGAGAGGGGGTGGGGAGAGAGAGAGGCGATGGGTGTGGCGGGGGTGGGGAGAGGGGGTCGGGAGACGTGGGGAGTGGCGAGTGGGATCCGGAGAGAGCGAGAGAGAGAGAGCGAGAGGCGGGAGGGGAGAGGGTGGAGATGAGAGGGGGTGGCGGAGCAGGGTGTGGCTGGATGGGTGGGGGAGCGTGACGTGGGGACAGTGTGGAGAGATTGCGTGCAGGGGGTGGCGGGGAGTGTCGTGGGGGGGTTGGGAGGGGGGTGTGGAGGCTGAGGGGGGTGGGGGAGGTGGGTGTGGTGGTTGGGGAGCGGTGGTGTGGAGCGTGGGGTGGGGAGAGGGGGTGGCCGGCGAGGGGTGGCTGTGTGTGGAGGGGGGTTGTGGAGATGGTTGGGGAGCTGGTGTGGAGGTGGTGGGAGCTGGTGGTGGGAGGTGGTTGTGGAGGTGGTTGGGAGCGGGTTGTGGAGCTGGTGTGGAGATGGTTGTGGAGGGTGGTTGTGGACGGTGGTGGTGTGGAGATGGTTGTGGAGTGGTCTGGGAGCTGGTGTGGAGCGGGTTGTGGAGGGTGGTCTTGGAGCTGGTTGTGGAGGTGGTTGTGTAGACCTCACCCCGGATCCAGATGTTTGTTGTTGTTGTTGTGAAGCCCCAGCAGCTGTGAGCCAGGAGGGAAGCCAACACCTCGCAGTTCCCACGACCCCCACAAGCTCAGCCCTCCACCACACGACAAGACCTGCAGGAAGAGGAACAAGGAGAGAGGAGAGGAGGAGAAGGGACACAGGAATGAGAATAGAGCAGGAAGGAGAGGGAGAGGAGAAACAAGGGGAGGGATGGTGCTGACACTTTCTTAGACTTGTCCTCTCTCTCTCTCTCTCTCTCTGTCTCCTCTCTCTCTCTCTCTCTCTCTCTCTCTCTCTCTCCCCCCCTCTCTCTCTGTGTCTGATGTGCTTGCAGCTGCAGTGTGTGCAGATGCCTCCTGCAGGAGGATGTGACAGTAGGATGTGACAGGGGTGAGGCAGATTGGTGTTCAGCTTTGTGAGAAGCTCAGCGTTACCGCCAAGACAACAAAAGGCCTCTCAACATCTTGTCCTCTTTTCCTCTTGTTCTCTCACCCTCTCCCCTCCTCCATCTCTCTCGTTCTCTCACCCTCTCCCCTCCTCATCTCTCTCGTTCTCTCACCCTCTCCCCTCCTCCATCTCTCTCGTTCTCTCACCCTCTCCCCTCCTCCATCTCTCTCGTTCTCTCTCCTACTCCAGCGGTCAGTTCTTTGTCCCTCCATGGTCCACCATATACGGTCCATATGTTGAGTTTTGTAGAAACAGTCAAGCTACTCTGCCTACAGCTACTCTGCTGATCAGACAACGCGTCCCCTTGAAATCATCCGCTTGTCTTGATAGCATGTGACATATTCTGATGTTAAGCTTTTGTTTGAGCAGAACACATGGAGGCTTTGAGGCACACGTACCCTGCCATGTCTCAGTGAGGAAGCAGACAGACAGGTCTCAGTGAGGAAGCAGACAGACAGGTCTCAGTGAGGAAGCAGACAGACAGGTCTCAGTGAGGAAGCAGACAGACAGGTCTCAGTGAGGAAGCAGCCATGTTCTCTCAGCAGACAGACAGGTCTCATTGAGGAAGCAGACAGACAGGTCTCAGTGAGGAAGCAGACAGACAGGTCTCAGTGAGGAAGCAGACAGACAGGTCTCAGTGAGGAAGCAGACAGACAGGTCTCAGTGAGGAAGCAGACAGACAGGTCTCAGTGAGGAAGCAGCCATGCTCTCTCAGCAGACAGACAGGTCTCAGTGAGGAAGCAGCCATGCTCTCTCAGCAGACAGACAGGTCTCAGTGAGGAAGCAGACAGACAGGTCTCAGTGAGGAAGCAGACAGACAGGTCTCAGTGAGGAAGCAGCCATGTTCTCTCCGCACACAGCCGGCACCAGGCCACGCCCCCTACCAACGCAACAGTCCTTTCAAACAGTTAACGCACGGTAAAACAAGAAAATACCATGATGAAGAGAAATATGTTGGATGATGCAAAGAGAACGAGCGAGAAACAAAGAGAGATTAGAGGAGGAGGGACACACACACACACACACTCACACACACACACACACACATACAGGAACACACACACACACGCAGGAACACACACACACACACTCACACACACACACACACACACACACTCACAGGAACACATCACACACGCAGGAACACACACACACACTCACACACACACACACTCACAGGAACACACACACACACTCACAGGAACACACACACACAGGAACACACACACACACGCAGGAATGTGTGTGAGCTGCAGGGAGAGACATATCTCAGTGTGTGTGTTTCTCTCGCTGCTTGTGAGAGTCTGTCGTGGCCTGGGGAGGAGAGAGGAGACTGGTTGAAGGTTAACTGCTGCCTGTTCTCTCCCTGTCACCTCCCCTGAACTCACGAGCAGGAGAGAGACAGAAAGGTGCGATCCACCCGCAGGTCCCAGACCTGGTCTCATATCCGTCTCTACGCTCAGGACACCAGATCAGACGTCACACGGATATTACTATCTGCCTCTTCTGGTTAGATACTAACTTTCAGACTTTTTAACGGAAGCCCTTTTCGAATCCACGCTCTCATAATGAAGACAAGCAGACATCTTCTATGAAAGGCAAAGTGGTTAATGATCGTGTACGATATGATTGTGTACGATATGATCGTGTACGATATGATCGTGTACGATATGATCGTGTGAGATATGATTGTGTACGATATGATGGTGTGCGATATGATTGTGTACGATATGATCGTGTACGATATGATCGTGTATGATATGGGTCTGACATTCATTCTTCTGTCTTCTCTACTAGTGTTGTCTAACGCAGCTCTCTGTACAGGGTCCCAGCTTGTTGTCTAATGCAGCTCTCTGTACAGGGTCCTAGCGTGTTGTCTAATGCAGCTCTCTGTACAGGGTCCTAGCATGTTGTCTAATGCAGCTCTCTGTACAGGGTCCTAGCGTGTTGTCTAATGCAGCTCTCTGTACAGGGTCCTAGCGTGTTGTCTAATGCAGCTCTCTGTACAGGGTCCTAGCGTGTTGTCTAATGCAGCTCTCTGTACAGGGTCCTAGCGTGTTGTCTAATGCAGCTCTCTGTACAAGGTCCTAGCGTGTTGTCTAACACAGCTCTCTGTACAGGGTCCTAGCGTGTTGTCTAATGCAGCTCTCTGTACAGGGTCCTAGCGTGTTGTCTAATGCAGCTCTCTGTACAGGGTCCTAGCGTGTTGTCTAATGCAGCTCTCTGTACAGGGTCCTAGCGTGTTGTCTAATGCAGCTCTCTGTACAGGGTCCTAGCGTGTTGTCTAATGCAGCTCTCTGTACAAGGTCCTAGCGTGTTTGTCTAACGCAGCTCTCTGTACAGGGTCCTAGCGTGTTGTCTAATGCAGCTCTCTGTACAGGGTCCTAGCGTGTTGTCTAATGCAGCTCTCTGTACAGGGTCCTAGCGTGTTGTCTAATGCAGCTCTCTGTACAAGGTCCTAGCGTGTTGTCTAACACAGCTCTCTGTACAGGGTCCTAGCGTGTTGTCTAATGCAGCTCTCTGTACAGGGTCCTAGCGTGTTGTCTAATGCAGCTCTCTGTACAGGGTCCTAGCGTGTTGTCTAATGCAGCTCTCTGTACAGGGTCCCTAGCGTGTTGTCTAATGCAGCTCTCTGTACAGGGTCCTAGCGTGTTGTCTAATGCAGCTCTCTGTACAAGGTCCTAGCGTGTTGTCTAACGCAGCTCTCTGTACAGGGTCCTAGCGTGTTGTCTAATGCAGCTCTCTGTACAGGGTCCTAGCGTGTTGTCTAATGCAGCTCTCTGTACAAGGTCCTAGCGTGTTGTCTAACGCAGCTCTCTGTACAGGGTCCTAGCGTGTTGTCTAACGCAGCTCTCTGTACAGGGTCCTAGCGTGTTGTCTAATGCAGCTCTCTGTACGGGGTCCTAGCATTTTGTCTAACGCAGCTCTCTGTACAGGGTCCTAGCGTGTTGTCTAACGCAGCTCTCTGTACAGGGTCCTAGCGTGTTGTCTAACGCAGCTCTCTGTACAGGGTCCTAGCGTGTTGTCTAACGCAGCTCTCTGTACAGGGTCCTAGCGTGTTGTCTAACGCAGCTCTCTGTACAGGGTCCTAGCTTGGTGGGTGTGTCAGCAGGACAGAGGAGGCTGCAGTGTTCACAGAGGCTGCAACTCAGCACCGCTCAATGCTAAACTCATCAGCCTAGCGGTAAACGCTGTAATGTAGTTGTAGTCTGACCTTCCAGTGTTTCTCAGTCCGACTCCCACACAGACTATTGACTGGAGCTCCAGTTCAGCTTTTAGTGCTGACGGGTCAGTGGGGGTTGTTTATCTCTCCCCTCACCACCAACAAAAAACCTCCCACAGCATCAATATTCCCATGACCCGTCCACCAACACACAACGCTGTAGGCCAACCCAACATAATGCATCCCTCCATAATCGATGAATTTACCCATCAAAAGAACGCCAAACCCCCTGTGCTGCTCTGCATCTGACCCCTCTGGGTCTCCGTAGCCTGGCTCAGGCAGCCAGAGCAGTTTCTTCTGGAGGAGGAAGATAGAAAATCAATAGAGCGCTCGTCTCTCAGAGACCGAGAAGGACAACATGCAAGGACATCTCAGCAGTGGAAGCCAAATCAGCAGGTTTCATCTCTGTTCCTGTCTCCCACATCTGGCCACGCTGCTGTGCAATGCTGTGCTGCTGTGCGATACAGAAACACCCCTCCCTCCCTCCCGCCCTCCCTCCCTCCCTCCCACCCGCCCGCCCGCCCTCCCTCCCTCCCTCCCTCCCTCCCTCCCTCCCGCCCTCCCTCCCTCCCTCCCTCCCGCCCTCCCTCCCTCCCTCCCTCCCTCCCTTTGTTCACGGTGGGTTTTTCCTTATGCTGTGAGGTACTGTACAACGTCATTCAATCTGAAGCTTTTCTGTCAACAACCTTTTGATGTGTTGAAGCCAGACTCTCTTCTGATGACTGAGTGAGATGTTTTCCTTCACCGCTGGGGGGCGGGGGGGGCAGGGGGCAGGGGGGCAGGGGGGTACCCCAGAGTTTGAGTGACATGGAAAGGGATGACTGGCAGGTGTCTGAGGGAGCCTTCAGTCCCCCGAGGAGACGAGGGACTCCAGAGAGCAGACAGGAGGGATGAGAGGAGGGATGAGAGGAGGGATGAGAGGAGGGATGAGAGGAGGGATGAGAGGAGGGATGAGGAGGGATGAGAGGAGGGATGAGGAGGGATGAGAGGAGGGATGAGAGGAGGGATGAGAGGAGGGATGAGAGGAGGGATGAGAGGGGAGAGGGATGAGAGGTGGGATGAGAGGAGGCTGAGAGAGGGATGACAGGAGGGATTAGAGGAGGGATGCGAGGGGGATGAGAGGTTGGGATGAGAGAGGGTGAGGAGGGATGAGAGGAGGGATGAGAGGAGGGCTGAGAGGAGGGATGAGAGGTGGGATGAGAGGAGGGATGAGAGGAGGGATGACAGGAGGTGTAGGAGCCATTTATGATTTGTTGGAAATTCTTTGATTTCAAGTTGAGATTATGTCCCTGCTGGCAGAACCAAGTAATGGCACCTAGAACAGTTAATTGATCGCCTCACCTGTGTTAATTGTGTTTAATTAGGAGGTGAATCCCTACTAGAAGATGGCATTTGTGTGTTGCGTTAGGTAGAGAGCCTGTTGTGGAAAGTTGGAGTTTAGAGACGCTAGCAGGCATATGGTTTTTCAATTTTTTCTGAATCTGTTTTTGCACCTTTTACTTTACCATCGATATTTTGTGACAACACCTAAGTTTAATAAACAAATTCAATATTGAAAACTCCTACGGCGTCATGATGGAAGTGACTGATTAGAGGACACTACAGTTTTGAAAAACCTGCATGCTTTGGAGAAGTTTGGAAATCGCATGCTTTGGAACGGTTTGGATACCGCATACTGCAGGATTACTTGGATTGCTGGTTTCTTGGAATGCTGGAAAGGTTGTGATTTATGGACGTATCGTTACCGGTGGATGGACTACAGAGTTAACGTTTACCCCAACCATTCGTGAGTAAATGCCGGACTGTAAGACGGGCCGTCGCGCTCGCACAATGAATTGAACTGCGCTCATACAAATACTGAATGGGCCTTGGGCTCTCGTTTGGATCTCCAGAAGCCTATATGGACATTGTTGCTTGATCTCCGAAATAACCAATATAAGACTTTTTGTTGAACTGAATCTTTGTTGAAGTTTTGTTAAACATGGCTGACGAACAGCCAGATGAGTCAGGTTTACCACAGTTCGATCCTGACAAAGGACCTCGAGAAGAGAGGGTGCTTTTCAAATTGATTGCAACACGTAGGGGGAAGCTCGGCGTTTTAACACGCAAAAGAAATGAAATTGACAATCTTATAAAACATGGACAGCCAAAAGAAACTGTTAAGGAACTGGTCACAGCGTTTCAAGGATACTTGGAGGAATTTGCGAACCTGCAAGCATCTGTGCAACACTTGTTGAAGGACGAGTACGAAAAGGAAGCCGATCGCCTTGACTGGTATGAGCCCAAACGAGAAAGTTTCGAACAGTACTTGGGATCTATTACGGAATGGGTCAACGATGGTCAAATTGATGATGTGGAGGAAGAAAGGCCAGAAGAGGAAAATGAGGAGCAGGACGTAGACGACGACATAAACCCTCAAGATAGCGCTTCCCAAACAGCGCACAGTGTTACGCACAGCCAAAGAACGAGAAGCGCTCTCAGTGGTGCGTCTCAAGGATCATACGTTCATGTAAAGGCCGAAGCCGAATGCGCGGCTATCAGAGCAAAGGCGCAAGCACTCGAATTTAAACATGAGCTTGATCTCGAGGAGGCAAAATTAAAAGCTCGAAGAGAAAGAGTGGAGTTGGACGGTGAACTTGCCGCTGCAGAAGCAAAGGCTAGGGTGTACAGAGAGGCCGAGGAAGAGCGCTCATTGTCTGGCTTACCAGGGTATCGCACACCACCAGAGTACATCCCTGTGACATTAAGGCGTAGAGAGACCTCAGCTCTTGCAACCGGAACTCGAACTCGCTCCGCGCAAACCACACGCCCACCGCCTGTTGACGCTACTCCTACAGGCAGGCCAAGGACAAGCCCAAGCAGTTCACTTGATAAAACTATCACGGATGTTTTAAAAAGGCAAACTGAGATCACGGAAATGCTAGTGAAACAGCAAACACTTGCACTTCTCCCAGACATAGAAATCCCCATATTTGATGGTGATCCGTTACAATACAGGACATTCACGAAAGCGTTTGAACAGTGTGTTGAAAGGAAAACAGAAAATATGAGTGACAGGCTGTATTACCTGCAACAGTATACAAGGGGTCAGCCCAGAAACCTTGTTAGTAGCCTATTTCATATGGACCCTGCTGTTGCGTACAATGAGGCTAAAGAACAGCTTGAGTACAATTTTGGAAACTGCTATAAAGTGACATCAGCTTACATGAACAAAGCCTTGAACTGGCCAGCCATCAAGCCAGAAGACGGCAATGAGTTAAGATCCTATGCTCTTTTCTTGCGTAGGTGTTACAACACTATGAAAGACATTGATGATTTAAGAGACCTCGAAAGCTCCACCAACCTGAAACTTATTACATCTAAACTTCCATTTAGGATGAAGGACCAATGGCGAACAATTGTGTGTAGCTTGCAAGATGAAAACAAACGTAGAGCAACATTTAAGGACTTGCTTGAGTTTATCGAAAGGCAATCAAGAGCAATGTTTCATCCAGTGTTTGGTGACATACAGACCCCAACTGAGAATAAAGGCCCAAAACCTAAACCACAAAAACCTATCACAAGATTTAATACAAGTGGTAGATTCTCCAGCGTTGCTACTACAGTTGCCCAAGTACCTGAACCTAAAAGTAATGAGTCATTGGAACACAAGCAGAAAACAAACGCCCTTCAACCGCCTTGTTTATTCTGCGACAGGAATCACACATTTGAACGTTGTGAAGTGTTTCAGAAGAAACTGAATAAGGAAAAGATCGAATTCCTGAAAACAAATGGAATCTGCTTTGGATGTCTTACCAAAGGACATGTAAGCAAAACCTGCAAAGGCAGAATGAAATGTGAAACGTGCTCTTTACTGCATCCAACAATTCTTCACATTCATACTGGAAGGGAGAAAGACTGGAATAAAAGTGACCAAATCCTATCTGGAAGCAAACTGCTGAATAGCGCTATGGTGTCCGTGGAAGATGATGACCCAATGGGGGCCAGTCAATCAAAGCAATGCACTCTTGCCATCGTACCAGTAAGAGTAAAGATGGCAAATTCGAGCACAGTGATAAATACACATGCATTCTTGGATCCAGGTAGCTCGGCTACATTCTGTACAGATTCACTGAAAAGAAAGTTAAATGTCACGAGTAAACATGTCTCAATACTACTGTGCACAATGGGACAGGAGAAAAGGGTTCCCAGCAGTATAGTCTCTGGTCTCGAAGTCAGCAGTATGGAAGACCTGCTGTATCATAAGCTCCCAGAGGTCTACACACAGTCAAAGTTACCGGTTTCAAAACAACACATACCCACTCAAAACTCCATAAACAAGTGGAGATACTTACAGGAAGTGAAAATTCCACAGTTGGATGCCGACATCGAGTTGTTGATTGGCACAAATGCTGCAAAGCTTATGGAGCCTTGGAAGGTAATAAACAGTAGAGGTAATGGGCCATATGCTGTTCGAACACCTTTAGGATGGGTCGTCAATGGGCTCATGCAAGAAACGACCTGTCAAAGGGAAGGAAGCCACTACTGTACTGCAAATCGTATATCTGTGGCAGAATTGAGCGACTTGTTGGTAAAGCAGTACCACCATGATTTCCCGGAACTGGCAGCTGATGAGAAATCAGAGATGTCAGTTGAAGACAAACGGTTTACATCTGTAATGGAAAGTTCAAAGGAACTAAGAAATGGTCATTATTACTTACCGTTACCGTTTAAAGACAGTAACGTGACTATGCCAAACAACTACCAACAGGCACAGCAGCGTGTCATGTCACTGAAAAGGAAATTGGAAAAAAACGAACAGTATCACAAAGAATACGCAACCTTTCTAGAAGCAGTGATCGAAAAGGGACATGCAGAGGTGGTTCCACGTGATGAGTTGGAAACACAAAGTGGAAAAAGGTGGTACATTCCACATCATGGAGTACACCACCCAAAGAAGGGTTCACTGAGAGTCGTATTTGACTGCTCAGCTTCCTTTCAGGGAACATCATTGAATAACAAACTGATCCAGGGTCCGAACCTCACCAGCAACCTTGTTAGTGTTCTGTTGCGTTTCCGCCAGGAACCAATAGCGTTTATGGCAGACATTGAAGGTATGTTTCACCAAGTGAGAGTCATGGAGAAACATGTGAACTTTCTGAGATTTCTATGGTGGCCAAATGGTGACACAAAGCAACAGCTAAAAGAGTACAGAATGACCGTGCACTTATTTGGAGCCACATCGTCACCAAGTTGTGCTAGTTTTGCCCTACGACAAACTGCGGAAGACTTTAAGGATCTCTTTCTGCCTGAAACAGTGGAAACAATTAAGCAGAACTTTTACGTTGATGACTGCTTGAAGTCCGTGGCCACTGAGTCTGATGCTATGGTGTTGTGCAAAGAGCTTGAAGCAGCCTGCTCAATGGGAGGCTTTAGATTGCACAAATGGATCAGTAACAGCAGAACAGTGCTGATGGCCATACCACAGGCAGACAGAGCAAAGGAGGTTAAGGATCTTGATCTGGAATACAGTGAACTCCCAACAGAAAGAAGTCTTGGCATTCAGTGGCAAATTGAAAGAGATAAACTCACGTTCGCAGTGAGCCTGAAAGGACAGCCATGTACACGAAGGGGAATACTGTCCATCATATCCTCTGTGTACGACCCTCTCGGTTTTATCTGTCCGTTCATCCTAACTGCTAAAACCATTCTGCAGGACCTCTGCAGGCACAGTTACGCTTGGGACAAAGAGCTACCAGACCACTATGTCAAGCTGTGGCAAGAATGGATGGCAGGGTTAAGTCACATCAAAGAGCTCAGTGTAGACCGATGCTTTAAACCAAAGGGCTTTGGTCCAGTGACATCTGCCCAACTTCATCATTTCAGTGATGCTTCTGAAAGTGGATATGGGTGTGTCACATACCTCAGACTCAAAAACGCAAAGAATGAACTGCACACCACGTTTCTAATGGGCAAATCACGAGTTGCACCATTGAAACAAACAACAATGCCAAGAATGGAACTCACTGCAGCGATGCTAGCAGCTCGCATGGATGGACTGCTGAAAGCAGCATTACAGCTTACACTGAAGAATTCAGTTTTTTGGACTGACAGTACGTCAACATTGAAGTACATCCAGAATGAGAACAAAAGATTCAAAACATTTGTGGCAAACAGAGTGAACACAATCAGAGACACAACACAAATCAAACAGTGGAGATACATTCACACCAAACAAAACCCAGCAGATTGTGCATCCCGTGGTCTTAAGGCCAGCACACTTCTGAACTCACACACTTGGCTGAATGGCCCAGAGTTTCTCAAAGACAACGAATCAGAATGGCCCAATTCTGACCTTGCTTTACAAGCATGTGACGAAGATGATGACGCAGAAGTGAGAAAAGATGCTCTCATCATGACTGTGTTGGTTAACTCACAACAAAATCCAACCCATGAATTCATACACTATCATTCAAAGTGGAACAAACTCACCAGAGCAGTAGCTAGGCTTCTTAAGCTCAAAGACATACTCTTGCACCTGAGTCAGAAAAGAAAAGAAATACTTACCAACATGAGTGTTAAGAACTCGGATGCAGAAACACAACGCCTGGTGAAGAGACGAATGCAAACAGTTAAAAAACGCACGAACGTACAACCCCTCACACTGGACGACCTCAAAAGAGCAGAGAAATCAGTCGTACGCTTCATTCAAATGGAGGAATTCTCAGACGAAATTGAGACATTGCAAAAGGGAAATGCTCATGTAAATCGTCAGAGCCATATTCACAAGCTGGATCCTATTCTACAGGATGGACTTCTTCGTACAGGAGGGAGATTAAGCAGAATGTCTGTGCCAGAGGACCAGAAACATCCCGTGGTTCTTCCAAAGAGCCACCACGTGTCCAAACTGGTACTGAAACACATTCATGAACAGCTAGGTCATTGTGGGAGAAACCATATGTTGTCCAAACTACGACAGCGCTACTGGATTCCTACGGCCAACTCCCTGGCCAGGAAGATCCGCTCTGAGTGTGTGTTCTGCAGACGCCTACATTCCCACCTAGGAGAGCAGAAGATGGCAGACTTGCCGAAGGAGAGAGTAACACCAGACTTGCCACCCTTCACTTATGTTGGAGCAGATTACTTTGGCCCAATAACAGTCAAAAGAGGACGCAGTGAAGTGAAAAGATACGGTGTCATTTTTACATGCCTCACAACAAGAGCAGTACATTTGGAAATCGCCAACTCGCTTGATACGGACTCATGTGTCAATGCAATCCGCAGGTTCATAAGCAGACGAGGCCAGGTTAAGCAAATAAGGTCTGACAACGGAACCAACTTGACCTCAGCTGACCGTGAACTTAAATACGCCCTTAGAGAATGGAACCAAAGCAGCAAACTCCAAACTGCAGTGCAACAGAAAGGCATAGAATGGATTTACAACCCACCCGCAGCACCACACTTTGGAGGTGTATGGGAAAGACTCGTTAAACACGTCAAACAAACGCTTCTCGCACTTACAAAGCAACAAACATTGGACGATGAATCTCTTCATACCTTTATGTGTGAGGTGGAAGCGATCATTAATAGCCGCCCACTTACTTCAATGTCAGATAGTCCCGATGACTTGGAACCTTTAACGCCCAACCACCTTTTACTTCTTAAAGGTCAACCAGTTTTACCCCCTGGTTTATTTCAGAAATCAGACTTGTACACTAAACGCAGATGGAAACAAGTACAATACTTATCCGACATCTTCTGGAAAAGATGGATTAGGGAATATCTTCCTACTTTACAGGAAAGACAAAAATGGTTCAAACAGAAAAGAAACTACATGTGTGGAGATATTGTGTTAATTGCAGACCCTACTGCCCCTAGGGGATCTTGGATGTTGGGGAGGGTTATTGACACTAAGACAGATTCAAAGGGAATTGTTCGTAGTGTGAGTCTGAAAACAAAGACCAGTGTTTTGGATAGACCTATTACAAAGGTTTGTCTACTGGTGGAAAATGATATGTGAATATGAATTTCAATGTTTATGCGACACTACCTACCTGCATGAGTGAACTGATACACGTACATCGATACATGCCCTGGATCGATACATGCCCTGGAAGAAGATTCCGTTTCGTGCACACATGCGCACATATGCTTACATATATCGCACATATCGCACACCACATACAAGTGCAGAACTGGACATTGAATTGCACGTGGCCTCTTGGCACAATGGACTTTGTACTAACCTGATTTGTGTAACAAAGGAACTTATGTACTGACGTGGAAATGGTTTAACATGGCTCCATATTGTTGTTTATTATGTTAATGTACCTGTTTAGCCGGTAGCAATAAGGGGGCCGGTGTGTAGGAGCCATTTATGATTTGTTGGAAATTCTTTGATTTCAAGTTGAGATTATGTCCCTGCTGGCAGAACCAAGTAATGGCACCTAGAATAGTTAATTGATCGCCTCACCTGTGTTAATTGTGTTTAATTAGGAGGTGAATCCCTACTAGAAGATGGCATTTGTGTGTTGCGTTAGGTAGAGAGCCTGTTGTGGAAAGTTGGAGTTTAGAGACGCTAGCAGGCATATGGTTTTTCAATTTTTTCTGAATCTGTTTTTGCACCTTTTACTTTACCATCGATATTTTGTGACAACACCTAAGTTTAATAAACAAATTCAATATTGAAAACTCCTACGGCGTCATGATGGAAGTGACTGATTAGAGGACACTACAGGAGGGATTAGAGGAGGGATGAGAGGAGGGATGAGAGGTGGGATGAGAGGAGGGATGAGAGGAGGGATGACAGGAGGGATGAGAGGAGGGATGAGAGGAGGGATGAGAGGTGGGATGAGAGGTGGGATGACAGGAGGGATGAGAGGGGGATGACGAGGGATGAGAGGTTGGTGAGCGTGGTTGTAGCGAGGCTTAGGAGGGCTGACGGCGTCTGAGCGTGGGATGACCGTCGGCTGCCGGATGATGGGAGGCTGCTGAGGGATGAGCGGGCTGAGCTGAGGCTGATGGGGAGGGATGACGAGGGATGAGGAGGGATGACCCCCATGGCATGGACATAACATTCGTCTGAAGTTCTGCAGAGCTTTTACTGAATAGTAATTCAGTCTGTCTGTCCCTCCATGTTGCTGTGTACAGACTGTCTGGTACTGTGAGTACAACAGAGCAGCCTTTTCATCATCCTCCATGTTGTCACTATGCCAACAGCATCCGTCTCTGTGGAAACCAGTCTCTCTGCTGCTCTGCGTGGCAGCAACCTCCATCTGCTGCCCCTGCCATGCCCACACAGGGGTGGAGGGGTATTCTGTGGGTGGAGGGTGTTCTGTGGGTGGAGGGGTGTTCTGTGGGTGGAGGGTGTTCTGTGGGTGGAGGGGTGTTCTGTGGGTGGAGGGGGAGAAGGGGCAAGTAGGCTGTGGATTCACATGAGAGATGTATCTGACCTGAACAGTACAGAATTACCTCACACGCAAACACACTCACAGTTTATAACAAGTTCAACATTTACAGGCTGACTAATGGAGCTGCCTGTCAGAGAGCTTAGATCTTTCCAGAATGTTGTGCTTTTCTCTTGTCACCCTCGTGTCTGGGAAGCCTCACCTGTTCCACTCGCGGTGCCTGAGGGGGTCTGGCTGTGAGGAGCGATGAGGAGGTGGTTTGTAAAAGGAAGTGCGAGTTAGGGGAACCGAACCCAGTAAAGGGCCACCAGCGGCAAGATCCCGTTTGGGAGAATATGAGGCGCAGTCGTGTGTCAGTACCGACGATATTTCAAGAATAAAGAAGTGAAGCTGAAGTTCCCTTCAGATACGAGGGCGTGACTCCTGATAAACCCTGGAGCTTTGACAGAAACAGCAAATCTATGCCGAGCAGGACTCTCTTAAAGCTGAACTCTCTTAAAGCTGAACTCTCTTAAAGCAGGACTCTCTTAAAGCTGAACTCTCTTAAAGCAGGACTCTCTTAAAGCTGAACTCTCTTAAACCTGAACTCTCTTAAAGCTGAACTCTCTTAAAGCTGAACTTCACCTAAGTGGCAACCTAGATTCAGATAGCGGACACTTCGAAAAC
This sequence comes from Mallotus villosus, assembly GCA_903064625.1. Classification (NCBI taxonomy): domain Eukaryota; kingdom Metazoa; phylum Chordata; class Actinopteri; order Osmeriformes; family Salangidae; genus Mallotus; species Mallotus villosus. Next base: position 11,420 of record CAEFZP010005825.1, on the reverse strand, counting down.
AGACTCTTTCTATCATGCAATGCAGCTACTTACCCAGAAACCCCTGCAGCATCTGGATGATTGGACCATGTCCTTCCAGCTGGGCTCTAGGCTTACCGTAGCAGGAAGCAAACACATTTAATTGATCTCCACCCCCACTTCCCCCTCCCAAAAAAGATAAGGATTACAATTAATTATTCAATAACTTTTTTATCACTGTCCCTATGGTGAAAACAGCATCTGTCATTTAGTTGTGGCCCACGCTCTCACAGTAGAGATCTGGTGATAAACAAGCTGTGGTCTCACTGCTTCTGCTCCCAGAACAGATGTTGACGAAGTCGCCAGATTTGTTGTTTGACGGGATTTTTGTCGCTAGGGAAGGTGAAATGTCGCTAAATTGGCAACATTGTTGCAATGTTTATGACTGTGGCTAGCTAGTTATATACCGTTAGCAGCATTTTGACACAAAATATTTACTAAAATGTGCAATGGAACCATCCAGAAAGTAACAGCAACACATTCAGAAATGAGGCGCACATTTTCACATCTTTCATGTCTACATAGTGCGAAAACTGAGGGAGTAGTTAGGGTGGGAAATAAAACACACATGACATAATAGTGTGCATCATCCCAAAGGTCTGATTAGATGTCGTAACACGTCGATCACAAAACAAAAAGACAGTAAGCGCCATCCATTCTTTTCAAACTACATTTATTTAAAAAAGAAAAAAGCAACCATGTTCCCATCAGAGATGAGACAGTTTCACGAGACACATCTGTAAAAGCATCGACACCAACAAACTGTTAACTAGCAGCATCCAATGTTGGAATCTCCCCCAAAATCATCATTTATATATTTAAATATATAATTTTGCCCTGGCAAGCTACACACTTTACAACATAGCAGAACCTCTCCCCTTAGTGCAGAAAGAAAACGTTGTAAAATAAACAACTTTAGGTTGAATAAGTTTAAATAATGCTGTTAAACACAAGACACTTCTGTGGAGGATCTGTACAGAAAACGGAACTAAAAACCTTTTGGCATTGTGAGTTCTGACTGTTTTAGAAACCACTGCATAACAGATCGTTTGTGATTCGGTTTGCTGACACGCACCAGCTGTGTGAGTGGGAGCCGAGGACAAGGCATGTGTTCACCATCAAGAAGGAAAACTCCAGAGAAACGATTCATTTACACCATGTTTTAGGCACACTCTCTTCCTGTTATATAAATACATGTCAAACACAACTGCTCTGTGACGGTAACTGTTCACGTTTGTGCTAAACTTTTAAAACACAGTTTTGTTACTACCACTTTGTTATTGCTAGGACATTGTGACACTGGATATAAACTACTGACAAACATGTTTCATATGTGTAGGGAGAAAACGTGGAAACATCAAAGTTACTGCTGTATGACCGTATGTTACAACACAGAGGAAAAGACAAGTGGCACGAGTGGAAAACAGCTCTGGATCAAACATCAGGACTCTAAACGGTTGTGACTTTGGGAACCAGGAAGTCCAGCAAAAATAGATCTCAGTTGAGCTACATTCATTTTTTCCACGCTTTGTTTTCAACTCCTCCACATGTGGCCCCATCTTGGTGTGAGCAGACAGTAAAGACCACTTCATTATGTCCAGTACATTCCTCCTCCTCCTCCTCCCCTCCTCCTCCTCCTCCCCTCCTCCTCCTCCTCCTCCCCTCCTCCTCCTCCTCCCCTCCCTCGTTTCCTGTTCTTTGTCTCCATGGAGAAGGGAAATGCCCCGGGTGCCATGGTAACAGTTGAGTGACAGTGTGTTAAGTCCAGTCCAGTAGAATAGGGTTCAGTTCAGATGTGAAGCTACAGTACAGCCATGCCAGTGGACTTTGAAGGCTTTACATTCCACTACTGTGGGTGTGTCCAGGTGAAGCAGGCAGGTATCTGAGACAGTCTGTCCCAGAAGGATCATCCAAGCCTCTCCAAGAGGTCTGGCAGAGTTCGCCCCCACACCAGCCTCCAGCCCCTCACACCAGCCTCCAGCCCCTCACACCAGCCCCCAGGCCCTCACACCAGCCCCCAGGCCCTCACACCAGCCTCCAGCCCCTCACACCAGCCACAGGCCCTCACACCAGCCCCCATGCCCTCACACCAGCCTCCATCCCCTCACACCATCCCCCCAGTCCCTCACACCAGCCCCTCACACCAGCCCTCCAGCCCCTCACACCAGCCCCCAGGCCCTCACACCACCCTCCAGCCCCTCACACCAGCCTCCAGGCCCTCACACCACCCTCCAGCCCTCACACCACCCTCCAGGCCCTCACACCAGCCTCCAGCCCTCACACCAGCCCCCAGGCCCTCACACCAGCCCCCAGGCCCTCACACCAGCCTCCAGCCCCTCACACCAGCCCCCCCCCCAGCCTCCAGGCCCTCACACCATCCCCCAGGCCCTCACACCAGCCTCCAGGCCCTCACACCACCCTCCAGGCCCTCACACCAGCCCCCAGGCCCTCACACCAGCCTCCAGGCCCTCACACCAGCCCCCAGGCCCTCACACCAGGCCCTCACACCACCCTCCAGGCCCTCACACCAGCCCCCAGGCCCTCACACCAGCCCCTCACACCACCCTCCAGGCCCTCACACCAGCCCCCAGGCCCTCACACCAGCCCCTCACACCACCCCCCCAGGCCCTCACACCACCCTCCAGGCCCTCACACCAGCCCCCAGGCCCTCACACCATCCTCCAGGCCCTCACACCACCCTCCAGGCCCTCACACCACCCCCCCAGGCCCTCACACCACCCCCCAGGCCCTCACACCAGCCCCCCAGGCCCTCACACCAGCCCCCAGCCCCTCACACCAGCCTCCAGTCCCTCACACCATCCTCCAGGCCCTCACACCAGCCTCCAGCCCCTCACACCAGCCTCCAGGCCCTCACAACCAGCCTCCATGCCCTCACACCAGCCTGCAGGCCCTCACACCAGCCCCCAGGCCCCATGACATGAGTCTCTAGGAGGTCTGCAAGTCCCAGGGGCAAAGGAGGGTCAGGGGCAGGAGGAGCAGGGGCAGGAGGGATGGGGGCAGGAGGGCAGGGAGGGATGGGGGCTTTCAGGGCTTCTTGTCGATGGTGTGGAAGAACCACTCTGTGAACTTCCTGAGCTGGGCGGCTGCAGTCTGGCTCTCCTCCTGCAGACGCATGTTGTCCTGCCTCAGGTGCTGCACCTCCACCTGCAGGATGGCCTTGTCCTCCTTCTCCTGGACCACCACCACAACAACAACAGACTTACGTTAGGCTCCAGGCAACACCACACATACAGAAGCAAACATGAAACCCAGAGGCTCCATTCAAGCCCAGACGGCTGTTCCTGAGGAACCGTCTGGAGCCATGAGGAGCTGAAGATAGGAGTGTGTGGCTGAGAGAGAGAGAGAGAGAGAGACAGAGAGAGAGGAGTGTGTGGCTGAGAGAGAGAGAGGAGTGTGTGGCTGAGAGAGAGAGAGGAGTGTGTGGCTGAGAGAGAGAGAGGAGTGTGTGGCTGAGAGAGAGAGAGGAGTGTGTGGCTGAGAGAGAGAGAGGAGTGTGTGGCTGAGAGAGAGAGAGGAGTGTGTGGCTGAGAGAGAGAGGAGTGTGTGGCTGAGAGAGAGAGGGAGAGAGAGAGAGGAGTGTGTGGCTGAGAGAGAGAGAGAGAGGGAGAGAGCACCTTGTGGAGGTCGTGACTGAGCTGTCTCAGGATGACCTCCAGCTGGTTCACCTTCCCCGTCAGTGTGGCAGGACAGCTCCTGGAGGAGAGCAGCACACAGGCTACATGAGTATGAGAGTGTGTGTGTGTGTGTGTGTGTGAGTGTGTGTGTGTATAGTGTGTGTGTGTGAGTGTGTGTGTGTGTATGAGTGTGTGTGAGTGTGTGAGTGTGTGAGTGTGAGTGTGTGTGTGTGTATGAGTGTGTGTGTATGTGTATGAGTGAGTGTGTGTGAGAGTGTGTGTGAGTGTGTGTGTGTGAGTGTGTGTGTGTATCAGTGTGTGTGTGTGAGTGTGTGTGTGTGTATGAGTGTGTGTGCGTGTGTGTGCGTGTGTGTATGAGTGTGTGTGTGAGTGTGTGTGTGTGTATGAGTGTGTGTGTGTGTGTAGTTCCTCACCCTGCCTGCAGGGCGGCTCCCTCAGCGGCGGCCACGCGGCGTGTCAGCTCCTGGGAGATCTGGAGGGCCTCGGCTCTCTGCATGTCTGTCATGTGCAGAAGGAGGCCACACGCTGGTCTGGGGAGCGCACACACACACACACACGCACACACACACACACACACACACACGCACACACACCACACACACACACACACACGCACACACACACACACACACACACACACACACACACACGTTAACCTCCACCGCACCACACCCAGCTAGTGTCAGCAGGGCGTCCAAGCCTGCTGGATGCTGCTCTCTCCCCCAGACCCCCCCTCTCTCTCTCTAGCTCTCATAACGCCCCCTCTCTCTCCCCCAGACCCCCCCCTCTCTCCCCCAGACCCCCCCTCTCTCCCCCAGACCCCCCCTCTCTCCCCCACTCTCTCTCCCCCAGACCCCCCCTCTCTCCCCCAGACTCCCCGACCTCTCCCCCAGACTACTCTCTCCCCCAGACTCTCTCCCCCCAGACCCCCCCCTCTCTCTCCCCCAGACCCCCCCCCTCTCTCCCCCAGACCCCCCCTCTCTCCCCCCAAGACCCCCCCCTCTCTCCCCCAGACCCCCCCTCTCTCCCCCAGACCCCCCTCTCTCCCCCAGACCCCCCTCTCTCCCCCAGACCCCCCTCTCTCCCCCAGACCCCCCTCTCTCCCCCCAGACCCCCCCCTCTCTTCCCCCAGACTCTCTCTCCCCAGACTCTCCTCCCCCAGACTCTCCCCCAGACCCCCCTCTCTCCCCCAGACCCCCCCCTCACTCCCCCAGACCCCCCTCTCTCCCCCAAACTCTCTCCCCCAGACTCTCTCCCCCAGCTCTCTCCCCCAGACCCCCCACCCTCTCTCCCCAGACCCCCCCCTCACTCCCCCAGACCCCCCCTCTCTCCCCCAGACCCCCCCTCTCTCCCCCCTCTCTCCCCCAGACCCCCCCTCTCTCCCCCAGACCCCCCCCTCTCTCCCCCAGACCCTCCCTCTCTCTCCCAGACCCCCCCTCTCTCTCTGGCTCCAGTGTGAGACCTCAGGAGGAGGATCTGCATATTCATATAAAAGAGATTAAAACTGCCTCGCCGTTCATTTAGCCCAAATGAAACCTAATCCCATCCAAGACAAAGGCTTCTCAAACTGGGGTTTGGATGATGTGAGAGAGAGAGAGACAGAGCAGGCTGGATTTCCATATGAATGAAGGTCTCTCTTGTTCCATGGCTGTGTCTTTGAGATTAACCAGTGCTGCAAGAGCAGAGATATCAGCACAATCAGACTGTCAGGAAACATTCAGTTCACCGGTGAAAACAATCTGAAGCCTTGTCCACCTGCCTCTCCAAGTACCAACACCTAACAGCCTGGACCTCCTAACAGTCTGGATCCAGAGACCACCAGCACCTCCTAACAGGAATGCCATCACTTACCAATCAGAAACGAGTATTCAGGCCGTGTAATAAGCATATACAGTGAGTATGTAATATGTTGTCTACAGACATGCCAGTGGTAATGATAAATAATATGATGAATTCTGATCAGCCCTCCAACACAACACAACCCTCCTTCACTCATGCTACACCTCATCACACACGCAGACACACACGCACCACACACACACACGACAACAAACCACAACCACACCCTCACACACCCTCACGACACCCCAACCACACAAACGCACGACACACACGACCCGATGCACAACACACACCACCCCAGACCACACCCTCACGACACACTCGTACACACTCACCCAACCCTCACACACCCTCACACAACACCATCACACACCCAAACCACACCCTCACATCAACACGTAACACACCCAACCAAACGCCTCACAAGTCAACTCCTCACACACCCAACCACACCTCACACACACCCTCACACACGCTCACACACCCTACACACGCCCTCACACACCGCTCACACACCCCAACCACACCCTCACAAGGCACCTCACACCCCAACCATCACCCTCACACACTCCTCACCACCCCTCACCACACCCAACGCACACGCGTCACACACACTCACACATCTCTCGATCACACACACCTACACACCATGTCCCTCACACACGCTCACACATGCTCACACACGAACTCCACCCTCACTACACACACCCTCAGGGTGGGAGGGGAGAAGCCTCTGCCATCCTGATAGTGCACTCGACACTCTAATGGCCAGGGCCAGAAGTGCATTATCGCCCACCTGCAACAGTGCTGAACGTGAGAGGCGGTAGTTAGTGCACTCTGCCTGAGTGGAGTCGTGCTGGGATTTATGTGAAATGGCCACGAACGAGAGTCCACTTATCCCTAG